>VZZY01015479.1:7332-38794 GCA_013400335.1 Eurystomus gularis
AGAGCCTTCCTACCCTCAGGCAGATCAACACTCCCACCTAACTTGGTGTCATCTGCAAACTTACTGAGGGTGCTCTCCATCTTCTTGTCAAGATCATTGATAAAGATATTAAAGAGGAGTGGCCCCAGCACTGAGCCCTGAGGAACACCACCTGTGACTGGCCAGCAACTGGATTTAACTCCATTCACCACCACTCTCTGGGCCCAGCCGTCAAGCCAGTGTGTGATCCAGCAGAGGCAAAAAAATCAGCTTGAGGCTTCCTGTGGTACCTGCATGAATGCAGATGAAAATACAGGATACCTAGACTTCTGCATGAATTGAAATCTGCATTTCGTTTTAAATGGTACTGAAATAACAATCTGAACACTGAAGCACTTTGGTGCAAAAT
Source organism: Eurystomus gularis (assembly GCA_013400335.1). Lineage (NCBI taxonomy): Eukaryota > Metazoa > Chordata > Aves > Coraciiformes > Coraciidae > Eurystomus > Eurystomus gularis. The sequence goes on from VZZY01015479.1 coordinate 7,721, forward strand.
GCAGGCAGCAGAATTGGAGGTTTCATTTCCTGACCTTTTTCCTCACTTGCTTTGTGGCTATTTAAAACTATTTCAGCTTGAAAGGAAAATGAGAACTTTCAAAAGCCCTGAAAGGACAAGACGTTCTTCTAATTTTCAGATTCATTCATGGCTTTGTACTAAAATGAATACAATAATGTAATTCTAACATTTCAGAACCAAAACCTCAAAGGAAAGGGAAAGTGTGCACATACCAGACCATCAAAGAAAGGTGGAGACTTGATGTAAGTTGACTTGGGATTCCAAGTGTATAGTTTATCTGAAGGAGCATCTAAGGCATTCCAAGATTTGTTTACTGTCTGAAAAACACACAAAAACATCCCACTGATTTCCAAGTTTACAGAAGAAACAGAATTATTTCAGAATCCAGGAAAAATTACAAACTTTACTTCAGTAAAAGTGTATTTCTTGTGAATTTCTTAAAGCACTTTGTGTAATTTTTATGACAATAAGCATTATGTTTGTTTTTTAATTATTCTATTAAGAGAGGAAAACCCTCACTTCATTACAAAAGAAGCGCCACTCATCCAGTTTTCTGACAATAACCTGTATCATGTACACAGACAACACTTTATAATTCTCAAATCACAGACTCACAGAATGGTAAGGTTGGAAGGGACCTCTGGAAATCATCTAATCCAACCCCCCTGCCAGAGCAGGGACACCTAGAGCAGATTATACAGTGCATTTATAAGTAATCTTAAGAAGCTTTCCTAACTTGTAAACCTTAAGAATATTTTGTTTCAACACCTGAGAAAGGCTTGCAGAAAGACTACCAAGTACAAGGTTTTTTTCTGTAATGTGAATGCTATTAAGTAAATGAATTTTATTTCAGCTGGAATATCTCGCTTGCTAATATCAGCCTGGGATGACTGTTTAGAATACGTTATCTATACATTACATTTGAAAAATCATTAAGGAGCAATTTTCAAGTCATTACTGTCTATAAGAACCAATCAATTAACTAGAAGCCATTAAAAAAAATCTTATTTGAATACTTGTCAGAACAGAAGCAACAGCAACAGAAGGAAAAGGTTTGTTTCACTGCCAAGACCAGCTTATTTAACATCTTCAGAATAGTACAGTATATCAATCAAATTACTGCCCAGTGGATTAAGTCACCTCTATTTTTTGGTAGACCTCCTTGAACATTCCAGGAATAACAAACTGACGCTCAACAGCCTGAATCTCATTTCTTGTTGGCCAGATATCTTTCAGGAAAATCTTCTTCCCTGAAGCATTTATTCCTGTAGAAAATGATATTGGTATGTTTTTAGCAGAAATTTTCCATTAAGAGAGAAAGAAAAAAGTTTATCATGGTGTCCTTCAGTTACGCATCCTTTCTAACCTTGTCAACACTCATGAGACACACTTATTTTGCCTACAAGGGTCTGACAGAAGAGGGCCTCATAAACTTCACAATGCCTATACATACATCATCTTTTGTGATTTCCAATGGCCTTCAAGAGTTATTTATAGAATAATATAGGTTGGAAACAATCTGTCCAGTTGAGCTGCCTGCTCAGATAAAGTCAGGCTGTTCATGAGAGACTGTAAGTGGACATAACCAAAAAGATGCCCCTGTGGAATCAGAATACTGGTCACGCTCAGCTTCCCCCTTTCTCCATCATACAGACTCCTTGTTGCTCTGTTTTTTAACAACTGCATGCTTTGTACCCCAGAGGTACTCAGTCATTTTAAATATATCCCTATAGGACAAATGTTTCTGAAGAGCTTAATTCCAACCATTTTATCTTATAAGCTGTGAAAAGAAGCATCCTGACACCATCTTACCCAAAGGCTCTTTCTCAAAGTCGATCCGGATAGTCCCTGCAATTGCATAGGCTATTACCAGTGGTGGAGAGGCTAGGTAGTTAGCACGTGTGTTGGGATGGACACGGCCTTCGAAATTCCTATTGCCAGACAACACACCCACCGCTACGAGGTCTCCCTGTAAGACAGAGTTTGAGACAAAGGTAGCTGAGGTGCTTGAAGACTCCACACACCCAGCAGGTCTGGAGAGCTGCAATGTGCTGCAACATCAATGACTGGAGAGTCACAGAACTGCCTCCTTCCGAACAATCCCAAAGCACTTCTCACCGAAAAGGGAATATAGACTGAATTAACTTTGCACACAGCTGAGAAGAGTTAGTGCACAGTATAACACAGCCCAGAACAGCACACAACAGAGAACAGCTTTACCTAAACAAGCTGCACAGGGAAAACTGCATACCTGTGTAATGGCCTCAATCACTGACTCTGGTAAGGGTCCACTGTTGCCAATACATGTCATACAGCCATAACCCACCACATCAAACCTAGACAGAGCACAAAAATCATCAATGAACAAAAAGTTATTTTGGGGTAAGATCATAGAATGGTTTGAGTTGGAAGGGACCTTTAAAGGTCACCTAGTCCAACGCCACTGCAGTGAACAGGGACAAGATGTTTAACCCCTTAGCAGTTACTTCAGAAGATGTACTGTTTTAACAGGTGAATTGCTGCCAAAACCAGCATTTTTGAGAATGCTCGATTTTTACTATTGCAGACACTGTCCGTGCACACAGAACGAGCATCTGGGAAATGTGATATCCTGCACGATGAGCAACATAGTGTCATTTATGCTATTTTAAAACCATTAGTCTTGAAAAATAACCCATCCTCCTGCTTAAGAACACCAAGTCTTCAAGAAGTTACAGCAGGCAACAGGCTTTCTCCCTTGATGGCACAGAGGCCCAGCCAGCACAGCAGTAATGCATTAACTCATGCAGGATCACGCTGTAAGGTATCCGCTATACCTTTTAAGCTGTACAGAGAAATAGGTATTCTATTGCACCACTTGTTGTCAATGCTTTTAGTTAAGCAGCCATAGGACAACAGTAAGAAAAGCAGTCTTACCCTAGTTGGGAAAGGTAACTCATAACTCCACTCTCCCTCAGATAGTAAGTGACAACCCCGCTTCCTGGGGACAGGCTAGTTTTAATGTATGGCTTCACTGTCAAACCAGCTTCAACAGCTTTCTTAGCAAGCAATCCTGAAAAATGCAAAGGATAGTTGCAGTTTTTCCTGGAAGTGGGACAGTTTGGTGTATCGACAGGTTAACACAAGTACCATTAAATAACTGGAAAACAGAAAAGGCTCCATTTTCAGCAATAAAATGGTACAGTGACCCAACAGCACTAATCCCAGAATAACAAGCTAGAGCTCAGGTGCTCTTTTGTACTGCAGATCCAGACTGCAGTTTTGGCTCCACTAGAAAGTTGCTGGAAGTTGTATTCGACAAGATGCACTCACACTGGGGCAGCTCGTAGACATTCAAAACCCAGAATACTACTAGCAAGGGAAATGTCTCACAAAAAATGCAATGCAGAATTGTTAACTTCCCACTTGTGGTGGTCTAGTGACAGACTGCTGAAATAACTGCCAACATACGACTTCCTGCCCTCACCTCAGAAGCAGAGGGCTATGAGAGCACCAACCCTGCCTCTTGTCACAAACAAGCTATTCAACAATCTACAGCTTGTTGCACAGTGCAACAAACACTCCTGGATTTGTAACAGGCAGAGATGTTTCAGTGGAGTGTATGTGTTATCAGAAACATATTTATGCTGACTTTCTTCCTTTTAAACAAATTGTCCATACATAGATGAATGTTCAGACAACAAGCCCCCTTCAGCCCTTTACCAGAGCGGACATAAAAAGAAGCAGCAGCTACGCAAATTATGCAAAACTTCTCATTCCCATGCCTTATTCTCTCCCTCACATATCTACTTAGATAAGAAAATACACATCATTTCTGCTTTGACCCAATGTGATCTCCAAGGGGAAGATGTCATCAAACTGTTTTGTCTTTGCCAGCTGTTTGCTAGCTCTGTTAGACATGACCTGGAGACCCCACTTTTAAGTGTTATGTGAAAAGCCCTACACAAATAGATATGGAGGCCTAAAGGTAGATTGTGAAGTTAAATAAGTTGCCCTGTTCCTTAAATTGCTGAGGCTCCTTAGCTGCCAGAGGAAGCTGTGGAAACTGGAGCTCTTGGATATTTTGAAAATGTGACCATGAGCAAATGAACATCCTAAGGCCTGAGAGCCTGACAGCCTGTTTGAAAGCACTGCCTTCTGTTTTCCTGCCAACCTCAGTTCTGAAAAGAATGCAGAGTAAAACTCTAAAAACTGGCAAAGAAATGTCAGAACTTAAATTGCTTTGAGCAACCTTAATCCAAAACCTTTGTAAAGTCAGATTAAGCTGTCAAGGTTACTACAGCATACACTCAGTATGCCCACAGACACACAGCCCCTGCGCATCATTTAGTGCATAGGATATGTGGTTTGAAACAACTATTTGTATTTTGGATTTCTTTTAGCTTGGTTACTTAGTGTGCAAACACAGTACGGTTATTTACTTTCATTTCAAAGTTTACTCAGAAAGCCACATTACCATGTTTCTTGTGGACATCTCAGAGGTTCTCAACACCATAGTGTACAGTTACTGAACACCATCAGAATTACCTTCTCCCTCCTTGTCAAAGTCAAAGCATAAGCACTGCTGTACAGAAAGGCAGCAGAGGTGAGAGTACTCACTAAGTCTGAGTGCATATGCTGAGATCCTTAGGACTGTGTTCTTCAGGTTGCTGTGCATTAAGTAGTAGTGAACACATTCAAAGTACTGACTTGACTTTTATTTGCAGAGCATTCTACAGTTGAAACCCATAGAGCTGTTAAGCCAAGAAAGCTGAAAGATCAGCATCCCCACTGCCACAGAGAAGGCTGAAAATGCACACTATTAGCTTGGCAGATGAATACTTGAGGAAACTGTATCCTAAGCAGGTGGCACAACTGAGGGATACATCCACCCAGAATGAGGGCAATAGGACAGAGCAAAGATAATACAGCTCTATTTGTGTGACCATGATCACGATGGACCTGAGGAAAGAAGTATGCTGATTTGGCTGTCCTGTCAAGTGCAAATGAATTGGGATACTCTTCAACTGTGTTCCCCTCAAAGGTGTAAGAAACAGAGCAGGTCTTGCCTCTGGTTCCCTTTCCACCCCACACCGTGGTTTATGATGTACTTTGTCTCTGCTGCTTTTGTGCCTGGGAAGGGAGTGAGCTGTCAGTACTGTAGAGTGCCCAGAGAAAGATGCCAGCCCAAGAAGAGATGACAATATCACACTGACAGACTAAACACAAAGTGATTGCTGTCAGAGGCTGTTCACAAGCCAAGATCTTCCCAGCACCACTCTGGAACAAATGAGAGAAACTACATGACTTTAACCAGAAGGTAATCCTCTCTGGTCAAGGGCCCTTGCACTGACCACTGCACAGCCCTTCTGACCTTTATAGAAAATAAGCCTGCATCCTACAAACAGTCTGACAGACTAGGAAGTCCTAACGCAGCAATGATCGTACAGTGACAGATAACATCTATGCACATGTTTGTGGAGGAGAGAGAAGTATGGGAGCATGTAGCCAAGCACATGGGAAAAAGGGCTGAACTGGGCTAGTATAGACTGAACCCTTTGAGCTGACTCTCTTCATGAATATAAAGAATATATACAAAATATGAATATTTTGTTTCCAGAGGCACACATTTGGAATGAGATTTTTGCGCCCAGACTAGCCAAGTTAAAAACGAACAACCTCCTGACCTGAAATTTAACACTACGATCTCAGACTGTTTTGTACTATTTGAATGGTGATATGCAAGAAAGTGAGGAGATACAAAGCCCACCTCTGACCACTTCTTGGATACAGTTAAGGCGTAAATGACAAAGCCCTGAAAGGTGGCAATCCACGAGAACACAATTTTCCTTCTCTATTCACCCCTCTACATGCCCTCCGAGTCTTGCTCTAACAACCCCATATACCTCTAGCTAAGTGTGTGCTTTGTGCTCTGCTGCCAGATCAGAGCACCTTCAGACTTAAACCCATAGACTATTCTTTACTGTTCCTCTTATGGTGGCTTTCACATTTGATAGCCCCTTCCCAGCTCTATATAACAGCTTCTTTGCTCCCAGCTCTATATAACAGCTTCTTTGCTCCCAGCTCTATATAACAGCTTCTTCGCATGTGAACAAGTGTCAGAGGTGCTGGTTAATTCAGCCCCACTTTGCCCTGTAGAGAGATAGTGTAGGAAGAATATATTTTCTTCAACTCATGTTTCTAACTACCATTTTCAGAATTCCTTCTGCTATCCTTAGGGACTAAGCTCAGGTTTAGCACCCCAAATGACAAAAACAGCACTGTGCACATAGAATTACATCAGTGTTGTATTTGTCCTTAGGACACACAGCCAGAACCACAGAGAAACCACTGCACATTACGCAAATAAGCTTACCTGCTCCCAGCATAACTGAGGGGTTACTGGTGTTTGTACAGCTTGTAATGGCAGCAATGACTACTGAACCATGAGCAAGCTCGAAGTCACAGCCCTCAAAATTAAATTTGACCACGCCGTTGTGTTGGTCTGGGGCAATTTGGAATCCCTTGAATCCTTGCTGTAAGAGGACAATGTAAGAATCAAAAGGAAATTCTCATGAATGAGAAGCATCTGTCAGTCATACCCATGCTTGCACTTTTAGGTCTGGTGGTGAAAGCCTGCATCTCTGGTCAAAGTGGCAGACAAAAATAATTTTTCTGGGGTCTATTCTATTCTCTGTTCACTAGTAAAAAAGGCAGCCTCCACAACACGAATATCAAACAGCTCAAGCTTATACTGCAGTGGCAAAAGCCTGACAGTTGAAGAAAACTGAAGAGCAAGAAGGCTTAGAGATATGGAAGCATAAGGTCATTTAATGGAGTTTGGAACATGTAACAAAAAAGGAATTATTGGGAATTACTGTACTTTAGGTTTCTTGATTTACATCACTAGAGTTCTGTACTGCCTTTAACGAGGGCAGTTACCAGACCATGTAAGGATTCAAACTGATTTTGGAAACTTAAGTGTCCAGGCATATTAATTCAAATTAAAATCTTGTTCTTCTTTCAATGATCATTTTTGACTGTATGATGTAGGGATAAGTCTTTTTGTTCCTGTCTTTACCACCAAGATCGAAGAGTCACGAAGACACAAAGTTCTGATCTGCTGGACAGATTCAGGACTGAATGCAAAACTATGTTGTGGAGGTCACGGCATACCCTGCTTGGAAGGCTGAAAAGCTGGGTAGATAGCACAGTGCTCAGTGCAGTAGCTACTTGATCCACTCTACTAACAACCACCCATTGTAGCTAGTTCAGAAATTCCTAGGGTATGTCAAAACCACATTAAGCCTAAGACTGATCTAAAATCAGGAAGAACCACTATTTCAATAGGACATGAACACTTCCATGTGAGGGAAGCATCACCCTTATTTTAAACCACCTACTGTTGATGTCATCTTCTGAACTGCATTCAAACATCCTCATTTACTTTTCAACAGGCAAACAAACAACACACAAGTTAACCCCAGAATGCAGTTCCTGAACACCAGACAACTTTTAGACACATGCTTTAGTTTCTATGCCCAAATGTTCCTAGTCTCTACCTTGGCTCCCAGACAAGTCTCAAAGTCCTTCTTCATATCTGACACAGCAACTTTGTCCTGAGGTCTTTTTGGTCCACTGCAGCAAGGCACGACAGTATGGAGATCCAACTCAACAACCTATTCAGTAAAAGGAACAGAGAGCAGTTCAGCAGCGCATGACAAGTTGAAGCCAGTTAAGACACAGGTGTGCTTACCTCTGCTGTTGAGCCAAAGCTAAGTCTGCGTATCTTTACATTTATTTGCAGAAATTATCAAAGAGATATGAGAAGGGAAAGATCAGAAGAAAGGGAGGAGTCCTACTTTTAGACCCTGCCATCTCCCAGGTATGGCTCTCAAAAGTACCCCAGTTATTGAAAACCCAAAGTGTGACTAAAGCATCTGAAAAATATAGATGATTTTGAGAATTAGGTCCTTTCACATGCTAGCAGCAGGGTCCTGTTCAGAAAACAATAATGTAAAGAAATCCGAGTACTGGCACAAACCAAAGTAGACTACTCATCTTGGCCTTGGGGAAAACATTCAGTCTATTACCAAACAGAGCTTATCACATTTCCTATTCCTCACATGTATTTCAACTTTGGTTCTATAGCATGCTGCATCTTTCCATATTTACTAAGGTTTTTGAATAATTATGTAAACCTAAACATAAGCTACAAGATAAATTCTTACTGAAGAGGAAACCAAGAATATTCTCGAGTTTCCTGGACAGAGTAAGATCTTTATTTTCTTGCACAGAAAATTGCTTCTCTGGTCTGTGGTTACGTGTCCTGATTCACACAGCAGAATAAGTTGCTGAGTGGAAGAAGGGTAAAACTGGGACAAGTCTTACACAGACAACATCCACACTGTCTTCATAGCTGGGTTTGAGTCTGGACTGGACTTCTCAAAACTACTAGATCAAACTGCAGATCTGCACCAGCTAGAGCTCAGCTGAAAGCCAATCTATACCTATGCCCAACTTCTCACACCTGGAGAGCCAGCTTGCTCATTCCACTGGGCCCTGAGTCAAGCCAAAGGATAAGGTGTCCCTTGACTATTGTTTTCTGTTAAAAACAGACAATTGTCACATTAGAACAGGGCAGGGTGTAAAGCAAGGAGGCAGAAGACAGAGTAGTTTCTAACCTGTGTGAAGTCTGGGTCCTGAGAGGAGTTCTTGAAATCTCTTAGCATTCCCACAGCCTCAAGATACCTTTTTGTGCACATAACTTTCTCTTTATCACGGCCTAAGGTGAGAGTCAGATACAACAAAAATTAAATGTGAATGAAACTGAGGAACTACTACTCGTAATAAAAAATAAAAAAAAAAAGCATAGCAGGCTATTTCACTATTAACACTGTACATTGCACTACAAGACCCTTTCAACATAAATATTACAGACTCACTAGAAACAAAGTGATTGAGCAGACTTAGTGACTTCTGCAGAATAAAAATGTAGATTCCTGCTTCTGTCATCTGGACAAGCTAGGTTTGGGCAGGGCTACACAGACAGCTGTGAAACAGTTTAAAATTCGGCTCTTCCTAAACACGGATCCTAAGAGCAAGAAACAGTGTGAATGAGCAAGTATGGATAAAAAAGAAGCACTGAAGCTCAGAAGGCTCCATTCCGATTCAGCCCAACTAGTGACCACACCACACAGACCTGGAGTCCTTGCTTTCAATTACACCTTTAACTCATGATCTTTTCTCATACTCACCAGTTTGTATCAGGTACCCAATGCTAATATCATCCACTGGGAAATAGGCAGCTGTTGCTCCATACTCTGGACACATATTGGCAATGGTGGCTCGGTCAGCAATTGACAGCTGGGCTACTCCAGGACCAAAAAACTCCACAAATTTACCCACAACTCCAACTTGGCGAAGATGCTGTTATAAAAATACAGTTCCTGTGTCATTGCTAGGTGTCAAATGACCTGAACATGTACATTATGAAATCCAGCTTTTGACTTCAGAGAAACCTTTTTCAAAGGTTTCTATAGGCATTTGAAACCAGGAAGCTTTGGTAAACTAAATGATGAAGATAAGGGCACAGAGACATAAAGTTTCAACAATAAGGTACAACACAGGGATGTATTCTTTCTAAACTTGCTCTTCCTCTCATTTAAACTAGAGTCTATCTTAGAACAACTGTATTTTTCTCAGCATGACATTCTAAGGAGAGGAGAACAGTGTGGGGTCTTTAGCCATCAAACCCAGGAAGAACCCAGGGGAAACTTGAAGAATCAACTGCACAAGTACAGGAATCAAACTGTAAATGACTGAACACATGCAACATGAGGAAGACCTCATAAAAACCCACTAAATTCCCCCATTTGGAAGTTCTGTCTGGAGGCAGCACCCCATGATAAACACATACCAGTTTTCTGACCTACAACAACGTTAATGCTGACCCAGTACTACTCTTAATTCAGCCACAGTCCACAGAGGAAATAAACATATTATGAACATATGACACGTGAGCCAAACACCTGCAGTGCTTACTGTCTGTTTTCAGGTTTCACATTGCCTTATTTTAAGTGGGGGCTTCAAAAAAGAAAGTCATCATATCTCTTTTGAGGCAGTAGAGAAGCAAGATCCTATTATAAGCACTGTTGTTCCGAAACAGGTCTATAGATGAAGATTTGAACAGGCCATGAGGTATCAGCTTTCTGTTCTGTTTTGTATGGCTTCTGGAAAACAGGTTTGCCTAGCAAATTTGCAGTTGCCCTTGGGCAGCTGACTCCAACCCACATAGAGCCATAAAGCTTAAAAGAAGTCTGAAATTACTACATGGAAGCACACACAGGGCTTGTAAGCATGCAGTACAGTGGCTCTTTCCCACAGAACATGCACAGCTTCCAGCAGTAACGGCAAAACAGCAGACATTACCTTGGTAATGGTGAGCACGATGTCAGTGGACGTTACTAGTGGCTGAGGGTTTCCTAGTAGCTTATAGCCAACCACTTCAGGAAGCACCATGCTGATCGGCTGGCCCAACATTACTGCTTCTGCTTCAATGCCACCGACACCTGCATACAACAGGGGTACACAATCCAACTATTCAGAAAGACAGTAACATGTCAAAGATAAACCCATGACGTACAATTGACTGATGATCACTCAATTTAAGGTGTGAAATGGGAGAGAAGGCAGACAGCCAGAGGTCTTATCTTGCCCCTCATCTTGCTTCAGTTTCTGCAACACTGGGCTTTTAACTTTCTTTCCATTTCATACTTTCATCCTTGCTCCTCAGCCATTAGATAGGGTATTACGTAAATCTAAGTAACTTCCTCTGAAGATGCTTAGCTTTTACAACAACAGATGTAAAAGTTTTATTTAATGATTTAAACATGCAATGCATAAACAAAGAATGACTGTCATGGCACTGAACATGGTGTGCTTTGAGTGAAATGTATGCAGACCATGACTATTGGTCACCAAACAAAACCTTAAAAGTTTGAAGGAAGGAAAGATTATTAGAGTACAGACTGTTCTAAAGAACACGAATGAGAAAGCTACTTGTCAAGACAGAAATATCTTCCTTAAGTTTATTAAGTTTCAAGAGGGCTTAGGCACATGCAGGTGGGAACCTTTGTGTAAGCACACTTTCAGTATTAGAGGAATGCAATCCAAGTAACTACTTCATTTAGCTAATTTAATAAGGTAAAGTATCAAGATCAGTCACATGCAATCTAAAAACCTCATGATGTTAACTAGCAATCTGGCACTGGGCAGCAGTTCTATAACTTTTTGCCCGTAGAGAGTCCCTCTTATTTATCTTCCACCTTCAAACCTCCTTCCACCTTTTGTTTTATGCAAAATGAGACATCTATGTTAATTTAAAAGATTATTCTGTGACAGATCCAATCATGAGATTCCTTTCACTAGGTGCTGAATCACTTTTAAACAGTCAAGTTAGTTGAGGTGACTGATGGGCTACCAGACAGGAATGAAGCAAGTTGAACATTGCCATCCACTACCAAGAAATGTTGGATTCAAGAGTGTGCCTTTTGAGCATGTAATGTATGGACTATGCCCAGTCATACTTTTCAAATTCTGGAGAAAAAAAAAAAAAAAAGCTTACAGACACAGTCCTCCAAGGAGCTATCGGTGTTCCAACATCATCTAACTGGTGGCTGCATGTGTAAGGTACAATCAAATACACAATAAAAGACATATCTCTTATCCCAAAAATGTAATGGCTTTAAATACAGTGAACTTGTTTACGTTTGTACTCCAAGGTAGCTTGAATTCTTCCATGCTCAACAGAAAGTCTCAATCAACCAATATTGCTACGGTAGTATAGGGGCGGTATTTTTGCTACCATGTGTTAGATGTCTGCAAGTACTTTCATTTCATACCTACTTATGCAGTTCGCCACTACAAGTGAAAAAGGAATTATTTATATTTATTTCTGTAACAAGTATTCTGCAGACTACTGGTATTAGAACATACTTCATAATGCTGTTTTTCACAATGGCCTCTCTGACCATATTTATCTCACTCTGATTCAACTTTTAGCACCTTCAATCTAGCAGAGATTTGCAGTAATTTTTGAGAAGGCAACACTTTGAATGTAGCTAAGTGACCAAGGAACAAATGGATGTTTAGTGATGCTTCAACTCTCTTGTCTTCCCAAATGACTTAAGATGCTTCTAGAAGTCTTATTTAATGCTTCCCTTGCAGGCTTTCTTGTGATTTAAAAGCAGAAAAGAAAAAATAAAAAAAAAAAAAAAAAAAAAAAAAAATCGGAAAACCAGAACATCACCACATGCACCAGAAATCATCTGAGGCTGTTATCATAACAGGATGCTTAGTTACAAAATCCTAAGTAACTGTAAGAGACCTTATCAGGTTCCTTGAATTTGGGGTTACTCTGTGTATTGTGTCTGGCTGGCATGGAGATTACTTTTCTTTACAGCAGCCCACAAAGAGCCATGTTTCAGATCTGTAACCAAGCCAGCGCTGACAACACACCTATGTTTTAGCATGGTGAGCAGTGCTTAGTGTCAAGATCTCTTCTCTTTCTCTCTCTGCCCCACAGTGTGTAAGCTGGCGTGAGCAAGACACTGGGAGAGGGCACAGCCAGGACAGCTGACCTGAATTGGTCAAACTGGTATTTCATGTCATATAAAATCATGCTCAGCATTAAAACTGGGAGATGGAGGGTGCAGAGACTTTTTCCTGAGTAGCTACAGCCCAGCGACTGGCTGGGCTTTGGTGTGCTGGTGAAAGGTGGTGACTGATTGTCTTTGCATCATTTCTCATTTACTTTTATTTCCTTCAAATCCCCCTCCCCCTTCACTTATTAAACCATCTTTGTCTTGACCCATGACTTCTTTTATTGCATTTGCCCTTTCAATTCTCTTCCCCCATCCTGCTGGCAGCAACTGGGCCTAACTGGGTGGAGGCTAACCTGGCATCCAGGGTCAGCTCACCAGAGTCTGAACACAGCTTCATCAGCCAACAGACTATGCACGGTACGCTACTGCACATACCCCAGCCAAGCACTCCCAAGCCATCAATCATGGTGGTGTGTGAGTCAGTGCCCACCACACTGTCTGGATAGTAGTAGCCATCCTGATCCATCACCACTCTTGCCAAGTACTCCAAGTTCACTTGGTGGATGATCCCAGAGCCTGGTGGAATAATCCTCATATTTTTAAAAGCCTGAGAGCCCCACTGAAACAGAAGGAATCGAAGTAAAACATTTTCAATGCATATGGGTACTGGAAGAACAAAAGTTCATTGCACTTTTCTCCATGCAAATAGGATTAAGACTTTCAGTACCTTTAAGAATTCAAACCTTTCTTTGTTCCTTTCAAATTCCAGGTCCTGATTTTTTTGCAAGCTGTCCGATCTGCAAATGAAAATAGAACCAAAAGTATACATCTGAAATTTATGTCTGGCAAGATACATGCAAAAGTTGCAAGAAAAGAGGAGTTATTAGCTAACGTTAAAGCTTATCAATCTCATATTTTAAATCTCACTGCAGCTGTGAACTGCAGGGAACCAAAGAAAAGGATTTAAGAAATCTTTAGAGATAATACCTGAAGTCTGGTTCAAATATGAGTGCTGATCTGCATATCACATACGTGGCAGGCCTAAAACTTGTAGCTTGGAAAAGCTAGACTACATGTTAGAGCAATTTGAAGTCTCCAATGCCTAAATCAGAAGCAAACAGCAAAGCAGTAAAGGGAATTGGAACACAGCTGCCCTGCAACTTCAGTCAAAAAGAGGCTGTCTTCACTGCCTGAAGCCCCTGTGTTACAAATCAGACAGGGCTAACAAACTTTTCAGTGAGATCAGCTGCCTAACTTAGGATTGAAAAGTTTGAAAGAATTGAAGCCTAGGGCTGGATAATATTCTCTCCACATATACATGAGCCTAACAGAAATAAAATAAGGCTGTGACAAAAAGTAATTATTAGCAAAAATCACCTAAATGAAGTCCCAGATACTGCTGATAACATAAAATCACTGTTATTAAAAATGACACAGAAAAAATAATCATAATAGCTGATTTAGTCCTATGGTAAAGATGAAATCTGCACAAAGAAATACACTGTTTCCCAAAGATCTCAAAAAATTGTGATACAAATTAAAAAGAAAATAGGTTACGTTTCTAGTTTAATGGATTAGTGCTAGAGCACCCATTACCCCAGAGATGAGTCTTGAGATTATTAACTCTAATTTTGCATCTGTTTCTAAACTTCTCAGTGTTATGCATATCTTGAAAAAAAGTTAGAGGGAGTGGATTTTTGACGGTTATGTAAGTAAAAATATTTTGGCCCTTTTTCTCTCCCTGCCAACTATGAAATGGCATCAGTGAGAATTTGTAACCTTACTAGTGTACAGTTAGAAAAAGTAGGAAAAAAATTATATTGGAAAACTGTCTGGCAACACTCTCCTATGAAGCATGCTTTGCAATACATTTCTGCTCAGAAGTTCAGTATTTTTATTCTAAAGAAGCCTCTAAATATTGGAACTGAGAAAGTGTTCTTTATGTTCTTTAATTTCCACCCTCTAGGAATTTTCTTCTTTGCAATCCTATAACTTCAGAGACCTTGCTTCAAAGTATTTTCCTAGAGAGGACAATAAATACACAGTGTATTTTAGCAGGAAAAGTAACTGCAGATGAAAGAAATGTCAGAGTTTGGAAGATGGAAGGTAATCACCGAGAAACATGTAATTGCTGGATCTGTTCAGAAGAGTAGTTCAGTAGCCCCCTGTTTAGATACCATGGAGGGTAGAAGGACCCCTGAGCAGAGGTCTTGTATTCACTGTGGGCCTAATGAGTGCTTGTCTCTTTGTTGCACACTGAGGATTGAATAGCATTATGTTTCTTTCCTGTACTTGCAGGGGCCATATTATTCAGTGTCTTGTGCTGTTCTGCACGGAGGCAATGAACTAGCAAACAGCTCCTCAGAGCTGGGCTAGAGCAACTCAGGTCTAGTCTTCTATAAATAAGGAAGAAAGGAGCATTCCCGCTTGTTCTTTCCAAAAAGCCCTACAGGGTCAAAAAAGTGCATGTGGAAAAAAGCTACTCCTGAGCAACTAATAATAATACAGTATTATTATAGAAAGTTATGATCACTACAGTCTGGGCTGAGTCTATTTCTGCTAACATTTAGTCTGGGCTTTTGCTGCTGAGAGATACACCACAGAAATAAAAAAAAAACCCCATCTAATTCACAGCAACTGAGACAACAGTCTAACTTAAACACATTGAATCTAGGATTTTAAAGTCTGAATGCTAAGAGTATTACCAATGGAACTATCTTTATTATGAGTAACTGGATCCATCTTACTTACTCCCATTAAGAAGTAAGAGTTATTTTGTATCCTTACCTCCTGTTAAAATCAACCTGGATGGAGTGATCTATCACTAGATCAGCAGGACAGATAGGATTGATTTTTTCAGGGTCTCCACCAAGTTTCTTCACAGCATCACGCATCGCAGCAAAGTCAACCACCGCAGGTACCCCTCTAAACCAGAACAGCAATATGCAAGGTGAAACAATTTGGAAAAGGAAGAAAACATCAAAATAAACACAACCAAGACGCAGAACAGACACCTGCTGTCCCATACAAATCAAACCGCAACCTTACCCTGAGTCTTAGGATCGTTACTCTATGGCAGAGACAGCACCTTTGGGAAGACAAAGTCAGAAGAGCAGAAGGGACAGAACTGTATCTATACCCTGTGCACTGTAAAAGTGAAAATCTAAAACCAAAATTCATCAAGTAACATGCTTGGCTGGGAATCTGGAAACTTAGTCCCGGACAGCATTCCTCTGGGACCCTGAACTCGTTTATTTTCTTTTGCTCTGCTCCTCTCTCTCGTCCTCAGCGTGTTTAAAAAAAAGAAGGGGGTAGGACAGGACCAAGAATGTCCTTTCTTTGATTCTTTACTATGTTTATTTAGCTGCTTTTAAGGTAAGCGCCTTCCAAGTTTTGCAAAGCACAGGAGAACCTTCTCCGTAATTAGGGCTGTTTGGTACCTTCACTTCAAGTGAAACTGGCAGAACAGGGCATCAAATTTCTTAAATTACAAAGGACATGACTGCAAAACACCTTTGTAGAATAACTGTATTTTCAGCAGTGGATTCAGTTGCCCTGGCAGATCACTAGATAAACATGGAAGGCAGAAATAAGGTGTACCATTCATCTTTACTAACAAATTCTTGTACTTAGCACTGACAAAAGACCTTATATCACAAATTACATTCAAAAACCCATATTTTCAGGCTACAGGCCAACATTTCCATTTCTGCCTTCTCACGTATCTTCTGACAATCCTGCAAGCCCTTGAATTCCAAGTGACTCAGAAAAAAGTTAACAGGCCTTTTTTCTCTATGTTTGCACGTCTCACTCATCCAAACTGATTTCTAAATTCCTACGTTAAGTCTTCTTTCCTACATGAAGTAGGTAAACTATACAGAGAGTCAAAGCAATGCATATGAGTCTTCTGTCCGTCCTCCACTTCCAACCCAAGTTTAGTCATAAGCAAACAAAGAGTAGTAACCAGAAGCTCTGGCACTTCAACACCCATCTTACCTACCAGACCATACACATTTCCATACTGACTTTAACAAACCTACAAACCTTCTAGTGTTTCTCAGTACATACATTCTCAGATTCTACAGACATACGTACTACCATGACATTTTTCAGTCACTTTGGCAAAACCCTCTTGCATACCAGCCTATCTGATTTTGCTAGCTGCTGATATGAAAAAAACTGTCTGTGATGCACAGGTCTGGCATCATTCAGTAACCCCCTGAGAACACTACGCTTCTTCAGGAGCAGACCAAAGCAGTGAGAGTTTCTGTTTTCAACTCTGATAATAAGGGTGCTATTACAATTTAAAAATATATCAGAAACAATGCAAGAAGAGAACAGGTTTTGTAACTCCCACAGAATTTTACCTTGAAAATCCTGAGTGTTTATAAAAGCAGAAAAAAGGGTCCACCTTATTTAAACTTGATGCAGTTAACTCAAGTTCGGCAGTTCGAAGCAGCTTGTTATCTCAGGATATATATATATCCAAGGAAAACAGCAAATGCTATGCTATGCCACCCAGGTGGATCTGGGGGAGCTCAGGGGTGGAAGAAAGGGAGTGGATTATTTATTTTGCCAGCTTACAGATGTTATATAATTGAAAAGGAACAGACACAACATCCATCTACAGTCTTAGAAGAACTCAGGATAATTACAGAATGACCCTATCTAGGAAACTTAATAATTCTAATCTGGGACATGTTAATGTAATCGCATGGCTTCTGGAAAGTTGCCAAAGCTTCCTTTTCCAAAAGATACCACTCAGGAGCCTGTTCAAGAGCCCATTTTTCATGAATGCAGCTGTTCTGCAGACTTAGAGGCAATTTTTTAAAACTCAGCAGGAGAGTAGGGGACAAAAAAAGAAGTGCGGTAGCAAAGAGAACAACGTTTGCTTGCAAGTTTGGCTTCCTCTGCTCCAGCTTATTAAAATGTTAATAGCCACCAGCAGGTAAAATATTGATGGGAAATCAGCACTTCTTTCAATAGAGGCTTTGTTAATTTTTCTTAATGTCTTCAGGATTTGAGCTGTACTGCGTCTCTAGCACCTGAACAGTGTTTGGGAACAAACAAACCAGAAGGTATGACAGCTAAGACACTTCACTGTCCTGAGAAATCAAATCACTGGCAGCTTAGAAGCTTATCATGGGTGAAATAAACACTCTCACAAAGGCAGAGGGCAAAGGACAATGGACTAGCAAGTCAAATGTTGTTTTAAAAACAGCTAGACACTACTGTTACACCCAAAAATTGACTTTCCACATCTACCAGGGACTGTTACAGGGGGACACACAAGGACTAACCACACTACAATAACAAGGCCCAGCTTTCAGAGTCCATTAGATAGGAATGTCAATTCACATTTCTGGGAAAAAGTAGATTTGTTTTTCAATAGCAGAGAAGTCTTTAACTTCTTATTGGAATAGTAAGATATTCCAAATAATAACTTATTTGGAATAATATTGACTCAGAAGATAAAATAGTGATACGGGTTACAAATGAGCATTTGAAAAGGGTAGAAAATTGAAAGCAAGAACCAGTGAGGGTGGGGGTAAAGAGAGAGACACATACCCCTCAACAACAAAACCTCTCAACTCCGAATTCCCTCATTTGGATGACATTTATGCATCCCATTTTCTTCCCCTCTGTTTTGAAGAGTTTCATAAAGAAATTTATTTCTCCACCCCAGAAGCACTTTATTTAATGCTTTTATCATGAGTGATGGCCTCTCCAAGTGCTGTCTGTAGCATGACATCCAGGAAAGACGAAAAAAGTCTTTCCAAATATTTCACTGCTATTCTTTCCCTCAGCTCACCCCTCTATACCAGGCTGAGCATTGCTACACTTTCAAGAGCCCCTCTTCCTAGCTTTGGAGAGCATTAAACTCACGTGAAGTCTTGCAGAATGACTCTGGCAGGCTTAAACGGCACTTCAACATTCTTGTGTTGCACCACTTTCCAGTTGAGAATATTCTCAACATCTTCCTTCTTCACTAGGAACTCATCACAGTTACGGATTGCTGCTTCCAAGAGGACTCGAATAGAAAATGGTAGGTGTGCTACACGGGTAAGAGGCAAGAAACAAATTCAGTTTTTACCTAAGGGCATATGTCAGCAAGTGCAGAGTTCTACACCTGGGGCAGACAGGTCCTCAAGTGTTGTCCCCATATTCCCATAAGGCTTTATCCCAAATTATCAGACACCCTTCTCCAGCCTCCAGCTTTGTCAGGAGGTCAGTGCTAACTGACTTGTTCCACTCAATTCTTTGAGCAGACTTGTTATCTCAGTCCCTGTGAGACAGTAGACATCTTTGCTGAAAGGACTCTTTTCCACAGCTCTTCCACCCTCCACAGCAACACTACTATGAAAACTTGCTGTGCTCATCTTGTTTCTCTGCAGTTTCCTCTCACTCTTGCCACTGAACACACTCAGATAAATGCATTGTGTTAGAAAATATAATTTTCTATGTGATGTGTTGGAAAGCATAGCTTTAGTGGTCTAGGCAGTTTCTTCTCCAGAGATGGAGAAAAAAACTGAATGGACTAAGACTGTGCATCTGCTAGACTTCTTTTACTTCGAGACAGAAATACTTACAAAAGATGATGGAAAACTTTTTTTAGAGCAGTCCTGAGAGCTTTACTAAAAGCAATACATGTGAAGAAAAAGAAATAAATGTTTCTCTGTCCTTCCTCCCCTGGTCCACTGTAATAATAGCTGTTTGATTTCCTCTCAGACTATTTACATACAAAAATCTCTTGAGAAGTTTGGCCCAAGTTTCTACACAGGGCCCCCAAGACACAGAATTCACTTAATCACACTGAGACCTCATTACTGCTATCACTAAAAAATCCCAGCTATTATTCAGGACACAGTCATTCAGTATAAATTTGGGGTTTTTTTTTTTGGTTGGTAGGTTGTTTGGTTTGGGGTTGGTTTTGTTGTTGTTTTTTTTAACCTTCCTCCTGCACCCTGCCCTGTTCTTCCGTTGCCAAGTTATTCCATTTTCTGCTGGATAGTGAGAATTACATCCTTTTTTCTTTAAAGAATCTGGAGTTTATCACTCTCGGAATCCTGGAGTAGATCAACTGGTAGTACCATGTATGTATTTGTCTATTTCTTAAGACTCATCTATGTTTTTCACACACTAAGTTTGACATTAATTGATTTCTCATTTACCCACCATCTGAACCTGCAATGGATATGGGTTGCTGACGTTTAGAGAAAATGTTCCTCCTCTTCTTCCTGAATTCTCCTTCATTGCCTGTCTCCTTTTTGAAAGAGGAAAAAAAGCCAACATAGACAGCTCTAACCTACAGATACTCACTTTCTAAGTCAGTGGCACAGACTGTAACACTTTTACCAGTGCCACATGGAAGATGCCCAAGTACACTCAGGAAGTTTCAGAGGAACCAAGAAAAAGCCTCCTCAGAAAGAATTTTCTAGCACTACTCTTTTTAAAGCTGAACAATCTTTCTGAATGGTTCAGCCCTATCAGTGTTAGGACCCTTCTGGCCTTTCACAGCAGCACAGCAGTATATGAGAAAACTTGTGCCCTTACTTTCACCCAGTCCTCCTCATCCACTCAAGAAAAACAAGACTTCTGTGTGCACAGCATCTTGAGAAAATAAGACTTAAGATCTTGCCAGTATTTCTGTAGTTCTAAATTCACAGAACTAGGTTTTGCTAAAATTTTGTTTTCAAGAACCACCTTTTCAGTTCATAGTCCTCTCCAGAGACCAAATACCACCCAGTGTTGCAATGCCACTTCAGGATCTGTTCATCGATGCTAAGGAAACACCTTCCTTATGTTGTCAACGTACCATATCTCCCATCCTCCAATTTGCTCAGATTAAAGAACTTCTTCAGAGGCTGTTTAGGGTCCAGCGGCTCCACAATCCGTACAAAAGGGTTGCTCATGGTTACTCAAGACCCTTAGTGTTCCTAAAACACAAATTAAAAATCAAAGTATTTCCTTACATCAGTCCCACATACAAAGCACATGTCCCACAATGTATCTGTCCCACATACAAGGCCCATACCAGACAAAGAGGTACTGCACAGTCTGTGTTAGCCATGCCCTTTCCCCTACAAATCTACTTTGTAGATTACTTTGTAACACGTCCTCAAAGGTAAAAGGTCTGCAGGATGATAAGAGCATTGTGAAAAATATGGATACACCACGTGATTTGTAAAGGAAGTTCAATGACTGCACTATTCTCTTCTCTATGCTGCTTCCAGACAGCCCTTTGTGCCTCTGTGATCCATGAAGCACCATGACAATGCAGTCCCATGTCTCAAGTGGCACTGTTCTAAAGTTAAACAGACAGGCATTTGCATTCAAAATTTAAAATAATTCAAATCACAATAGTTTTACTTGAGCCAGAAGGTGTTACAGACTAAGATTACAAACCCTACTAGAGACACAAGGAACCTTCCTGAATTCAGAGATCTGTTCACCAGCAAAAAAAAAAAAAATTAAAGCAGACTCTATTGTGAACATCATTTTAGTCTGAGATTGTCACAGATTGAGGCTCTTGCCACTAAATGAATGACAGATGCTCTCCATTAACCCCTCTCCCTTCCCAGAGGGGAAGGGAAAGGGAACAGGGGAGAGAGACTTCCAGGCTGGGAAAAACCTAAATGGCTTTAATGAAACTGTAACAATAAAAAGAAAAGATAATAATACGAAAAAAGAAAATAATGACAATATCAAATGCCCCCAGAGTCCAGGCTGCACTCAGCAGCAAACAGAAACAGGACTTAGGAACTCACAGATTGGGACTGAAGGCAGAAGAATGCACAGAGTCATCCTTGGATGCCACCCACTAAAGAAATGCTTGACCCTTGCGATCCATCAATTTTATACTGAATATGAAGTATATATGGGATGGAATCTGTGATTAGTCAGTTTAGGGTCACCTGTCCTGGCTGCTGCTCCTCACAGATGCAGCCTTTTTATTCACTTGCAACCCCTTCACTTACAGCATCCCAATGTGGTGCACAAGATTTAACAGTGGCATTAGTTCCTACAGGAGCAAGTGTAAGCAGGAGCCCTTCTGCACACGCCAGCCCCTGGTAGTAACTCTAAACATCAAGCGTTATCACTGCTAGAAGCAGACACTGTCTGTGAATACAAGCCGTTAACTTCAGAAAGTGCAGTTAGTTAGAACAGACTTAACTGAAAAGTGAAATCACTGAGCAGAGAATTCATTCTGTTCTAGCTCAAACCAGGACAGAGATCTTCTCTTTTTTTTTTGGCTACCCTATGGTTTATTGGTAAAGCGTTCCATTGGGACCTAGGGCTTAGGCTTCTCTCATACAAGTACCCAGAGATATTCCCAATATCAAGGTCAGCTAGCATAGAGGAGCCTAAATTCACTCTGGAAACATCTCCTAGTCTCCAGAAAAGATTAGCTGAATGTATACTGCCTAGTGGAACAGTTCCTATGACACCCTTAAGACCTGAGCTCTGTGCAGGGCTCTTCTGGGAGCACTGCCTTAGGCCAGCACATGCCAAGGAGCAAGCTAACAATTTAAGAGCAAGGGCAATTATCTTCCAGTGCCTGGCAATATTCCCAGTCACGATTAACATTTTTTTGGAAGAGAAAAAGGATCACGGGCCTCATTTCCAGATCAGTTGTTGTTTTCTCACAGCACTGTTCCTGTCTTCAGTCAAGTAACATTATCTTCCCTTGCCTCATTCTTCTAATAAAAAAAAAAAAAACAAACAAGCTGAGATGTGTGTCCTTTGACAGGCCTTGGAGAATGTTTGGTGCAAAGGGATGCACAAAGCCAGTATTCATTAAAAACAGTTAATGCAAGGCTAAAGAGTGAATTACTTTATCTCACTTGCCAGTCTCATTGACTGTTCAGGGAATTCTATTATGTGGAATACGTTTATGGGAAATTTTTTAAGCGTTCCAGGTCAAATCACATTTCATGTAGCTTGAAGACAACCAAACTAAAGGTTAGACTGAGATCCTGAGATAGCAGAAATGGTGACAAAGGAAGATTTAGGGTATAAAGCAGCAAGATCTTGTAAAAGATCAAAAAAAATTCTAGAATTGTGTCAAACAAAATAATGGAAGTTTCTAGATAAAAAAGTTGAACGCCCAGGGAAGGCAGAAAGGCAGGCAAATGAACAGACTGCAAGCACCATTCCCCAAACATATGACCTCTCACATTCCCATCTACAAGTTAATTTTGGAGAATCCTCTTCCCATCTTTGCAGATACCCATCCTGCACACAAGGTCATGAAATTTTAGGTGTCATCTTCTTTAAACTGCATGAACTACTCAGCTACTCCTCTTCTAAGAAAACTCTGTGCTTCTACAACTTAGTATTAATTAACTGCTTCCTTCCTCTCCTTGCCAGCTATGCTCTTGATGAGCTTTATTTTATGCATATCCACTTCTCAAGGGAAAGTCTAAGGGTAGCTGAAGATAGAAAACACTGATATTCACCCTGACAGATCAACCAGGAGATCCTTACTTTGATATGACCATGAGTCCACTGTATTCAGTTCACACATTCTCATCCAAGTATTAACTGCAGCTGTAACTTTTCCCATCCAAGTCAGTATCTTGGAAAACAGCAGCAGCAACTCAAGATGCTATCACACATTATCTACTTATTATAATTTCTTTGCCAGACATCACCTTCTTCCCTGAACAGAGTTTTTTTGGTTCACAGTATGAGATTCTTCAGCACAAACCTGTTTTCTTCAGTGAATTACACAAATATACCAAACTGTGGGGTGATCAAGGCCTAAGCATATGTCCTCTTCACCTGCCTACTCACACTGACATGAACAACTGTCAGAACCCTGTAAATCATTAGAAATCCCCACAAAGAAGTATCTAGAAAAAATAACTTGCAGCACTGCTGCATCAAATTTCAGTCATACCAACTACTATTTCCAGACAGTTATTTTATAAACCAAGTGGCCACAGCAGAGAACTCAAGCTAGTTATTCACCAAAAAGCTGTGAGGGAGCAATGCTCTTCAAACTGAGTACACAAAAAAATTTTAAGTAATCACTGTGATAGGTACAGATTAACCTGTGATTGCAGCACAGAATATTTATTAACGTTTTGCAGGCACTGAAATGTAAATATGCAAGCAGGCTAGCACGCAGGGAAGTTGACATCTGTCTGCCTAGGACTGACGCAGTGTGCGGGTCACATGCACTGATAATGGCCAGCAACACATGATCACAGTAACAGCTGATCACATGTACTAAAGAATGCACTTGATCTTCTGCCTGAAAGCATCAAAACTGTTTGCGTGGAGGTCACATCTGAAATGGCATTCCATGTAGCGGCCCTCAGGAAGACGGAAGTACAGATTAAAGGGTTTCAAATGGTAACAGCCACCAGCTACCCACACAAACAGTGCTCACCCCGGCCCTGGAAAACAGCAGCAACTCTAGCCCAAGCTATTCCCTCTCTCCAATTATCCAGACATACGTTCTTTAGTGCTTCTGCAATCCTGGACACGGCCCTAGGACTCCAGGGCTTTCATCTGAATGAAATCCAAGAAAATGGTTCAACTGGAGATTNTGGCTTGTATGAAGTGTACCAGACAAACAATAGCTTTACTCTAGCCCTTCCTGTGCCTACTAATACAATTCTGTGAAACTGATAATTTGGCTCATAGTAATCCTGATCATCTTTAAATCTACACTCCCTAACTATCTATATTGTTTTCCACTCACCTTGTTACATTGATGCAGTGGCTTAGCACTGTGCCACCTAACTCCATCTCTTGTTAGCGTATGCCTCAAATCCACCCACAGCCTGCACATCAGCTCACCACAGAAAAGACTCATTTCTGCCTTTTCTCTCTCCCTGCTCCACTTCTCTGTCCCCTGAAGAAGCAAGGGTGCAGAAGGATTCTAGCCATGAATACCAGGAGGGGCAAATTTATTTGGACAAGGTCATAACTTTCCAAACATACCATGAGGAACCTGGTTTTTTGTGCATGCAATATTTGTCCTTTAGAGTAGAGAATGAACCCTTGGCTGTAACAGGTGCTCCACTGTCTGCATCCCTAGATATGACACAGGAGGGTTCACATTTCTCTGGCAACACAAGTTTTACATTGTGATAGACCAACAAAGCATTTGCATTAGCAAAACCTGAGTACAACAACATTCCTCACTCCATCTATATTGAGTGGGTCAGCGAGCTCAGCTTTTACCATCAGAGCTCACGTGTTTACCCGCAACAAAAGATCAGTGCTAAAACGTCTACTGGCCGTACTGTGTCTGTGTATCTCTACGGCAGCCTGAAGACCACACCGTTTGATGATCATTACAAAGGAAGCACGCACAAGCCCAAGAGGACAGAAGGAAAAAAGTGTCTGCACCCTCCTCTTTCCTTGTCTTATCTTAATCATCTAAATCAAATATGCTCAAAGCATATTAAAGTCTCATGTGGATCTCCACAAGAAGAATTAAGGTATGCAACTTAAAACCACTCTTTTTTTAAAAAAAGAACACTCACAGGAGGTTGGCATATGTTGCATATGCAGATTTCAAATCTTCAGCTGATGTAACTTTTCTGAGTATCCAGCCTAAACACAGTACTAGTTACATCCCAACACCATCTATGGGAAAATGATTAGGTTCAATAATTGAGGTATTACTTAAAGAATGTTCTTGATTGACTGTAGGTCCTGAACTCTACTTCAGAATCCTTTAAAAGCAACAGTGTGACTTGGAACTATTTCAAGAAACTTAAATTTTCCTGAAATTAATGGAATTGGAAAGCATCCCAATATACGCTTTAGATTTGCACTTGCAGAAATTATCTCATGCAGACCATACAGAGGGAAGATGTGTCCTGTTTAGCCCCCCACTATACCTGAGAGAACCTGAAGACACCAGAGCTGCTCTAGACATCACTTCAACATATTACTCTACTTGCTGCAGGAGAGCCTGAAGGTGAAAACGAATACAGCTAATCAGGCTAAAAACAACAATCTCTTTCACATCACTTAAAAAAAAATATTTTTTTAAAAAGTAACTGCTATCATTTTTACTTGTCGTACCAGATCAATAGCAGCAACAAAACTGTTTTGGGTTATTTTAGGGTTCTCAGGGGAGCCCACTCGTCTCTCACTACCCAGGGTAAGAGCAAACCTTAGTACATGGAGTACTTTTCTGAAAAACACGCTGATACTAAATCATGCTCTTTCTGTAGTACATGACATGAGTGCTGGCGAAAGACTCCTGATTAGTAACAATCATATCTATTACAGAAGTGCCTGAGGCCCAACCAAGGACACAGGTTGTTTTTGTTTGACCTGCAGAAAGGAAAAAAAGAAAAAAGCCAGTGGATGAAACAACTTATTTTTAAGCTTCAGGCCATAAAGCAGGAACAGAACAGGCACAGTCACTCAGCATTTCAGCACAGACATATTAATCTCAGTGAAAGGGACGTGTCTCCACCGCTGCCTTTTCTGTTCCATCTTTGGTTTCTTAGTTGTTGTCTTTCAACTTCTGTGAGAGTGTCTACATTATTACCAGAAAGAGTTCAAGTAGTAAAAGCTCTTTCCGCTGGAGTAGGTAAATGCTCAGCCACCACTGGGAAGGACATACTCAGCAAAGCAGTTTAATTTGAACATCTACCAGGTGCTAGAAAAGCTAGAAAAGGTTACACTCAGCCAAAGCAAAGTATTTTATCAGCCACCAAGAAGGTGGTCTCAAGAAGGGAAGACTCAGACTTGCTGGTACTTGCAGAAAATCTGTGAAGAAACTTCCAACTGAGAACTGGAAAAAGGAGCAGTGAGCTGGCAGGACTGCTATGATAAAAAGTCCTCACCTGGGGACAAGGCAGAGGGCACAGGAAACACTCGTGGCCTTGCTTGGACAATACAGCATTTTCTATTCATGCTGAATCTGATCCTACAACCTTCCACTACAATTACCATTCCTCCTCCTACTCTCCCAAGTTATTTCCCTTAGTTTTGTCCATTCAGCTGATGGACATTTTATGCGTGTATATACAAGTGTGTATCTGTACTTACCTGCTAAGTATGTAACAAGCACCTCTAAACAGTAAAAGCAAGTAACTAAAAAGATCTAAGGGCAGCTGCAGCAGAGCAGCAGGCCACCAAGTTGCAAATCCATCAAGACAATATCGAGCATGAATTTTCTGACATTACTAAGAATCATATAGAGCTGAACAGCATGTTACCAGAAGTCTGCATTTTTTATATAGAAAGACAACCTCTCTAATATCAGTCAAGCATCTGTAGTAGTAAAACTGGTAAGTTTTCAATTCAGTTTAGGGAAAAAAAAAAAAAAACAACCAACTAATGCAGATATTTGTGTGGTAGAAAAAAAAGAAATTAGTTTAAATATCTAAGTTTCTTAAGAAAAATGTTTTTGTTACCCTGGGAAAAACAAACAACACAAAACCAACAAACTATACACACAAGAAAACCCTGGCACAAAACCAAACAAAAACCCAAAAAAACCCCACAAATGCCCCCAGCATTTGGATAGAGTTCAACACCAAGACTAGAACAAGCAGAGTCTTGTTTTATAATGTATCTAGCTATAATTACTTTTGGATAGGCACAGAACAGATGACTACAACTACTGTTGCAACCAACACAGGTTTCTTGCTTTGATTACGAGAAGCTCTTAATATTTAATACTTACTGTACCTGTTGCAGATAAGGCTACTACGTAAGAAATACAGTGTTGCAGTGCTGTCAGCAGTCCCAGACAAGATCTCTGTGCTAACAGATTTGAGAAAGAATCTTTGTGCTTCTCCATTACACAGAAAAGTCCATCCTTAAAGATATAACTAATAATTCAATGGCTGAGCAACTATTCTGCTGGTATAAACTACACCATTTTTGTACACTGGAAAAAAATGCAGCAATATGTGAAGGAGGTTTCTTAAAAATACTCCCTAAGCAAAGTTTCAGGGAGCCCCTTCCAGTACTCAAGAGGAACTGAGTACTGGGACATAAATGGGACTCTGGATTGCAGACTACTGCTTTCTCCTCATGCCTAAAACTTTGACTGTATTGCTGAAATATTTACTCAGAATCGTAATGTGCTACACTTCCAGTGCACTGGACTGGTTAATAAATACATATTCCTATAATCTGTATATTTCACAGACTGTCATAAGCATTCTGACCATTTAACTTTGTTAGCAGCACTTTATTGCACATACAGGAACTGAAGATTTAGTTCAGAGGTCAAGCTTGTGAAATCAAACCTTTACATGTTAAAGTCGCTCCAGCTCCAAGTGAGCTGGAAGTTCAGATGCGTGCCCAGTTCCAAGATGTGGATATTAAAACTCCTTCAAGCCATCCCTCTGGAAAGCCAAACTCTACCTCCTCTCTCAGTTCAACAGTTAGTTCACTTATCACTTAATGGAGTCAAAGCATTTCTCTCGTATACATCTCACCAGCTTTTGGTGACCCAAGCAAGCACACGTATCTAGTACCATCAGACAGCCTCTGGAATGCAATCTAGCCTTACAGTTAACAAAATCCAGATCCTAATTAAGCAGGCATAAATGTTAAGGGAATGCTGTGTCAGCACACTCACCACTGAGTGTCCTAGTTAAAAAGTAGAGGCTAATTTTATTTTTGCTGCAGGAAAATGAGCAGTATTATGCCTGAGAATACAGGGAAGCTTATTTGGAGGCTATGGAACACTGAAAAATGAAGCTTTGATTTATTTTTTTTTCCCTGAAAGAGCAACTCTGAACTTTAACCTACTTCCTACCTCTGCATAAACTTGCTGCTCGTTTTCCCTACGTTAGCAGTCCTAGGCTGTTCATTAACAAATATGCAGCATGGACTAGTTTTAACAAAGAACCAGCTTCCAAACTTAGTAAAAAAAAAACAAACAACAAAACAACCCTAAACAAATCCAGTGTAACACACATTCCCAAGTTAACATGGAAGCCCTGTGAGAAGTCTGGAATACAGAGAGTGCTGTAAGTGTGTACAAAGGTTTAGTCTGAAATTTGGTCTGTTTAGCTGGCAGGATTAAAACACATCTCCGTATCGGTCAGTTTGTTTCCAAAGGCGTACGGGAAGGGAAGAGGGGACAGAACACTGCAGAAGTGCATGGGAAGGAAAAACAAAACGGAAGTATCATGAATCAGCCCTCTACTCATGCTGTTACCACTGTACCAGCTCTGTAAACTGCTGTCTCTGCACCCGTAAGACTGCTTTTGTGCAACATGCCATCTGAACTGTTTCAGAGCTATCGGATACATACATGGAAGGATTCCTTTCATGATGAAGTACTGATGACAGGATTACTACTTTTGCGAAATACGTCTGGCATGTGGGGAAGAAGTCCTAACTTCTCATGCCATTTCAAGACAAATCCTTAATTTGTGCTCTGGAAATCATGGAAGATAATTTTCTCACAACAAAAATTGCTGCCTGCAATCTCAGCAGCTATTCAACTGTTCATGTAGAAGAATCCAGCTTTCAAACACCCATGGCTTCAGTTTGTAAGCAGAGCAAGTACATATCTGATAAGATTTCAACAATTCCAACTAGCTGTTACCAGAGTTTACTGGCCAAGCTCCCTAGGGAGGCAATTTAAGTTTCCACAAAACATTTTTAATTCAACTGTCTTTTTTCAGAACAGTTCCACAAAAAGGCTGAAGCTGGGGGGAAGCAACACGGGAGGGGGAGGGGCAGGACTGCAACCAACAGAGAAACCCAACCAAAACTAAACACCTTTTTTTCACAAGCTTCTGGAGTCATGAGCCTAGAACTGTGGGATGTCCCAATTCCTGCAAGGAAGTGCCAAACACCTAGAGGAAATCTTTTGAACTAACCACTCCCTAAGGCAGCACTGAAGGGAAGAACCCTGAAAAATTCTTACCTCCTACTCACACAGAGTAGACTGGAAATTAAGACTCCTCCTTACCTTCTCTATCTCAAAAGAAGGAAAGGGACCACTCTTCAATTCATGTCTTTCCAGTGATCTTAAGCGGATGGTTACTCCAGGGAGGGAGAAAATTTCCAGCTATTATGTGGTGAAATCCTATAGTGAAAGTCTTATGTTGGAAAACACTAGCAAAAGGTATTTGCTGCTATTCTTACTATATTAATAATATTTCTTCTAGGTTGTATGCAGTTATTTTTTCAGCTCTTCCACCATTACTGTAAAATCTATGTTGAATAACATCAAAATAGGAGTGTATTATTCTCTGGCTAAAGGGACCAGAGAGAAAGAAAGGTGCCAAATTACAAACGTGATATGACAAAAAGTGCCATTTGAAAGCCATGCAGTCTTCAGTTCAGCAGCAGTCTGTGATATACTCTGCAAAGCATCTCTAAGTGATGAGACTCCTTCATGCACCAAAAACCTCTCCAGGAATTTCCTCTATCTTTGAGTCCAGGATGAGTAAAGTATTCACAATTTTCTGAGTAACTCCTCACACACACCACAGATCCTGGAGGGCAGGAGAGTCAGCTGCACTTCCTACTCTATGCACATTAAATTCCTTTTACTTTCTTTGAAGAAGTAACAATCCCCAGAAGTTTATTAGGACATTCTAATGGAGCACAATTGCTTTTAAGCAAAGCAATACTAAATAAACATTCCAATGTTAATATTTCTCTAGGGTGGTCTTCCTCTGCTTCAGTATTGTGGATTGATAATGAGCCAGTCTGAACAATAACAACAGTGCTGAGTGCTCAGAGGTATTAATTCAATTCCAATTGTTTGGAGAGAGAATCCTCTGTTTTAGACCAAGTTTCCTGCTGATACTAAAGAAAACCAAAGTCCAGATCTCTCCTTCTTTTCCACCCCCTCACACCTACACTAGCTTTAGAGGTGAAAACCAAATATCAAAGTACAACCTCCAGTTAAAAAGTAAGAGGAAACTCTGGTGGTGTTACGAAACAGGACAATGCACAGAACAGATACATGGGGACTAATCCGAACACACACCTAATCCAAATTCTGACACCGGGCACCTCCACAGCCACAGTCCTCAGCCAGGTTAGACTGCAAGGCAAATATCTGCATCTGCACTACAAGCTCCATGACTGTTACTGTTCTGGAGCACCTGTACTTGCTGCCTGTGCCATGAATGCAAAACAGATGATTCTGTCACCCAAAACTATTAAAACCTGTCACTTTACCTTAATACACCTTCCAGTGCTTTTCTTCCATCCCTTCTCTGCCTTACCCCACTTAGGTTACTGCAAGTTTTTTTGCTGTGTGCTTGATATGCACACTATGCACCACCCTCTATTACTTAGGTATTGCTGAAATAGCAATAGACAAGCCGGGGTTGTTCCGGCGGGAAAACTAATGAAACAGCTTTGCCAAGAGGAGGATCGGGCAGCACGGCTTCCCCGCCAGCTCCGCCCTCCTCCTCTAGCTAAACCCCTTCCCCTTCCTCAGCTCTGCCGAAGCGGACCCCCGCACCCGGGGCGAGCAGGGTCGAGCCGGGTCTGGGAGGCG
>VZZY01015479.1:39137-50902 GCA_013400335.1 Eurystomus gularis
GGGCGGGAGCGGGCCGGGCTCCCCTTCCGGCCCCAGCCCGGGTTCGCCCCTCCTGGAGGCGCTGCCGCTCTGGCGCGGTGCCTCGCCCCAGGCCGCTGGGGAGGGAGCTCTGTTCTGTGTGGAGCGGTGGCGGCTGAGGTCCGGGCTGGGCGCGGTGGTGGCACCGGGGCCGAGGCCGCATCAGGTCAGGTCCCTGCTGCGGGCGAAGCCATCGCAGCGACGGGCAAATGTAAAATGTGCCCGTCAAGTGTCATGAGTGCTCCGAGAGCTCCCTGCCTGCACGCTTGGGCTTCGGAGGGGGTGCAGGAGCCTCCATCGCCGAGGCCAGGGCCTGAAAACGAACCTGAAAATGAAAGGGTCTCTCTCGGGACGTGGCCTGACACGCTGGATTGCTCTCTCCTGGCAGTGCGAGAGAAAAACGTTGGGTTGCCTCTCTGGGCCTGGGGGATTGCTCAGTGGCCTGGCTGTCAGCAAAAACAGCCCGTTACTTATAAACTGGTAAAGATCAATATTGTGACGCCAATATTGAAGAATAATGTCAGAGTACAGGGTGTCCTCGAGCATCACCCTCATAGCCAGGGTGCAAGGGGTGTTTTTCAGTGTCCAGCGTGCCCACAGTAGAACAGCGTACGGTTTGGGCCTGAACAAAGTAAACCAAAAAGCATCCAATTCTAGAAAAATCATTGGATAAATAGGAAAAGGGAGAAAAGGGAGTTGTGTGGAAAGAGTGAAAGATGTGTCTTACCAGTCTGGAGACCGTCTCCGAGAGCAGTGGCAAGGAGACTTGCTAGCCATGGAGCTGGACCAGCAATGTTTTGCTTTTTCCCTAAGGAAAGCTCAGGCTAGGCTTTGCTGCAGCGGAGCAGGTCTCAGGCGAGCAAGCTAATGTAAAGTGTGAAAATGAAAGTGTTTTCCTCTGCTCGGAAAGAAGGATGAAATGTAGAAAATGGCTAGAACGGTTCTGGTTGGTTGTGGGTTGGATTCCTGCACACCAGCCTGCACTGTCAGATCCTTCTGCCTGCACACCGTCCAGCTGGAACTTGCAGATAAGGGAAAATCAGTGGTAGGATCGCATGGTCTAGCAACCAAGGTAAGTTGTGAAGGGTGGTGTTTTTTTTTTTTAGTAAATACTGAAATTCTGGCTTTGGGACACCTGCTGCTAATTTTACTGGTACAGTTAAGACTTCTGTGGACCATCTGTAGTTAAACCTACTCTTCTCTGACTTGATACCTCTGAATGTCCAATCGTCCACAAAACACAATACTTTCGAGTTACTCAAAATCCCAGGTTGGCCTGTTTTCTCTTCAGCAAAAATACCTCATAGGTAATTCACATGTACTAATTTCTCTTCGTAGAATTCAATGAGTTTTTAGAACCATTATTTGTTCTAACAAACGGTTAGCGTGGACATGAAACCAGACATCCGTTCATAATATTATTTTCGCACCTTTGGCCAGATATGTTCACAAGACAGTCTGTCAGAACAAAGTCCTATTTGTGGTTAGGCAGTGGAAGGAGAAAGCTCATGTTTTTTTCATAACACCACAAGGTGACTCTGGTGGTATGAGAAGCCAGAGAATTTGTAAAACTTCTTGGTGGTTTTCTTAGAGCTTTAGATGTTTCATTAATTGATACAATTTTTATTTTTGTATATGTGTAGTTAATAGTAATAAAAGCATTTCAGTATGTTCCTCTTGCAAAAAAGTCCTGCAATAACTCCCTGGGTCACTTCCTTTAAAAAAAAAAAAGGGATTGTGATTTTTTTTGTTATTGTTTCTAACAGAACAGCCTTCCAAGGTCCATGTGCGTCATCGAGTTTTGAATCATGAATAAAGTCCTTCATACCTAGATACCAAAGCAATTGTTGCAAAATCTGATTGACCTAAAATCTTGTGGGCAAAGAGCAAAGACTAGTGAAATAGCAGGTCAGCAACAGAAATGGGGAATCCATTGGTCCGCTCTGACTTGTCACAGTGAATATCTGCAAGGTTTGTATTTTCTGTTCTGTGGGGAGGGAAGGCCCCTGAGGTGGGGGGATGGGAGCAAAGATTACCACAGAAAAAGAGGCAGCACTGCTGCAGGATCTGCTGGTTTTATGTAAGAACACAGGCTACAATGGGATTGGAGGATTGTCTGTTCATTCAAGGGTTTATTGTAATGCTGTCTGAAGGTTATCGCAGGCTGATGCTTGCAGCACAAGTATTTGAGGCTGTCATGCTTCTTAGCAGGGCTGCGTTTACAATAATGTGGCTTACTTAGCAGATGAGTACATTTTGTGGATTTGTCTCCCAATACTGCTCGGAGTTGAGTACTACATTAGATCCATTTTTTGTAAGGAAGATATTTACTGAAATAGGCTCTTGGGTTTAATATCAGATTGCAAGTCATCGTTTTCTTGGGCAATCATGCCTTGTGCAGAATCAGAGTTAAAGGAAATTATTTTCAGTCCTTGCACCAAATAGGAGTACCAATGCATTTCATGTTGCAGTCATGATCATCCCAGTGCTTGTGACTTCCTGTTTTTTAGGGTTTTTCACTAAATTACTTCAAGCAGATGAGGAACTGTGTGTCAGTCCTTTGTCCTTTCTGTCTTACTGGGGAAATCCATTTACAAGAGGCTTGGCCTAACCTCAGGTTCCTTCTAGACTGTTCTTTGAAGTTATTCACCAGGCAGTGCCCTGGAAGTCCAAGGAGTGTGTCATGTCTACAATCCCAGCTGGCTTCACTGTCGTGCGTCTAAACATATTTCACTCATTCTGATCCTACCAAGAAGGTACAAATACTAGGGATTTCCTGGGAGCCAGCTTCCAGCTCATTACAGACAATAAAACCTTAACAGATGAGCAGTAGACTTCTGTGTTGTGGTAACCCTCCATGAAGTCCCATCTGATCGCTGAGGTTGCAGCAATCACAGGATTTTTGCAATCGGTCTCAAACTAGGCTAGAACTGGGATGAGAGGGAGACAATAAACTAGCGCCATCAGCCTAGAGGATCCAGAGCTGTTTACCCTTTGAAGTAGACATTCCAAATAAGTGTCCCTCAGTAGCACAGTTGGCATGTGCCTTCCTGCTTTTATTGGCTGTCTGCAGTATAATGACATTGCCTGATGGGGTTTGCTCTGGAGCGCTCTGTGTGAGGACACAGTGTCCCCACAAGCATCACATCAGGGTACATCATATAACATACTATGTTCCACAGAGCACATTATGAATTAATATTTTCAAATGAATTCAGCACTCAGTGAAAGCGTTTCACTCCAGGAAGCCACCTGTGAACAAGTTTTGGAAGTGGTGAGGTGGTAGCCAGCACATCATAGCCTACAGCTTGTCCTGAGTACAGGAAAATAAATTTGTTTGGCAGCTCACAGAGCAGTTCATGCTCAAATTTCATTGTCAGTCATATACACTTAACTGTTTCAAGCTGATAAAATTGTCACTCTGCGATGTAGTACAAGTCTGAAAAGAGACAATATAGCATCTCTCAGAAGACCATTTAGAGACATCAGAGTAGATTCTGGTTATTTAAATAAGTGAGGGCCTGCTGCTTCTCTAATGAGATGATTGTGCATCCTCTAAAGGAAATTCTGTGCTCAGCATATTTAAATAAATATATTATAATTTGCTTCTGGTCTTAGCACTGAGTTAGTTAAATGCCTTTCTTCAAATCAGTCTTCAATTCATATAATTGCAGTAATGCTTATTGAACTTCATAGTTTAGCTTCAGCATCAAAACAAAGATTTAGGTTCTGCTGATTAGATGGACTTCAGTGGAGGTTTGGTGCCATCAGTACCTATACGAGAGCACTGATTTGGGAGTTCGGATCCTGGCTTTGTTCCCAAGTCAGTATTCATGCAGGTGTGCTGTCAAGGATCCATACAGCTCTCTTGGAGAATAAAAACACTTACTTGACTCTGCCACACAAACTGAAGAAAAGGCAGTTGAGAATGGGGTTATACACCTAAAATCAAAGCATAAATTGAGACTGGAACAAGTAAAGCTGCTGTCACTTGACTGTCAGCACTGTGCCTTCAACACCAGACTACACCGCGCTTTTGCAGAATTTCTTCGGCAGTGTATAATCCCTGAGCAGTTTGTAGTTGCTGTACTGGGCATCAGAAAGAAAACCTGCATGCACCACAGAAGTGAGAGAGAGGACCGTTCCTGTCCCTGTTGAGACTAATGACATAACATGCCACAAATATAGAAGTTGTTGCTGGCCACCAGTGTATTTCCCTGCATAGTTGGAATGGTGTAGAGGACTTTAACTGTGACTAGATTCTTGGCCATGCTCACCCTAAAACAACCTGTATTCAAAATATTCTGTAAACTGTTGATGTGTATTGCGATGCACAATAAATACCCTTGCACACAGCTAGGCTGGATCTGTGCTAAGTAATTACATCTAAGTAAGTTGATGGTGAATTTCTTTTTTGTAGCTCACAATTCAGGAGTTACTCTGCAGGGACATTTCTTGTAAGAACAGGAAGGAGAAACAGTAACACTTGCCTTTGCTTTAATTTACATTTTTATTGCAATGAGGGAACATCTTCAGGTTCAAAATTCTGGACTTGATATGTACACACAAGCAATTTCTGCATTAGAACTAACTAGTATTTAAGACCAGCTTACAAGAGCTGGGTAATTGTGCAGATTTAGCCAAAGTGATGTGCTGTTTTCAGAAGTGAACAAAAGCATACAAACTTCAAAAATCCTGTGCCTTTTTCTTTTAAGAAACAGTGGTTTTCAAGAATTCAATACTCCAAAGTCAGGGACTTGGCTGTATTAAGTATTACAGCTGCAGTGTTCCGGATCTATTAGGATGGTGGTGTTAAGTGTTATGGACGTGTTAAGTTTTATGTCACTGGTAGAAATTACATAAAAGCAGTTTCACATACAGTATGAAGGTATTACACAGAGCACAAGGGTGATTTTGGAACAGCTGTGGTCATTTGCAGTCAAATCAAGATTATTTTTAAGTCAATTACCGTAAGATTGTTTAGAAAAAATAAACAGTATGTAATGATCCTCCAAATAAAGAGTGTGGTAACAAGTCACAAGGAATGCTTTGATAATACAAGCAGGTTAGACCAAAAGAAAATGCATTGAAATTCAAGACAGGCACTGTCAGTAAAATGAGTAGGAAACCACTCATAAGTAGATAATACTATTATCATAAAAATATGGTTGAATTCTGGATAGATTTTGCAAGGGTTCATATATTAGCCATAAATGAGAGAAAAGGCTCAAAGTAATTTATGCAGCAAATATTGAACTATTTTTGTGCTGGCTAAAAACTCCAGGACTGGCAACATGATCACATCAACACTGCTGCAGTGGCTCAGCTTTTAGCGGAGCTGTTCTGACTTACACTGCCTGAGGCACACTGTCACTCTTCACTTCTGGAGACCGCTCAAACAGCACTACAGCCCCGCAGTGAGGGACTTAATGAGCAAAACAATGTGCAAAACTTACTGTAAGCTTCTGGGAGGAGAACAGCGCCTGGGTCTAAATCAGGAGGCAAAGAGCTGTCTTTCTCATTGGTGCTGCGCATGAGGAGAGATCAAACAGCAGGAGACTTCGCTAAGTAGAAAGGATAGTGTTCTTATTCCTGTATCCCTGGTTGCTAATTTCTGAGGGGAAAAAACATCTGGACGTGTCTTACTAGCTTAGTGAAGGCTCTCCATTAACATACATAATCTGGAGATTCTGTGCATAATAATTGTACTTAAATGGAGCAGTTAAAGTCTTGCTCTAGTAGCACATAAAAGCTACTACATTACTAGTGAAAAACAAGAACAGCAGCAGGGAGAATTTCACTTCACTTAGGTGTCATTCATCTATGTACATATTTAATACACCTGCTGGCAATTTCAGTGCTTATTTAGGCCTTACTTGCAGATATACCATTTGTACTCTTGGACATCTCATTCAGTCGTAGTTGTGCCAGACTTCTTCCAGAACTGAGAGGAAAGCAGAGCCAGGTTCAGTGCAAAAGCTAAGAGCTGAGGCTCACTACCCTTTTCGGCTTTCTTTTTATATGGAGATGGAAGAGGAGGAGGACAAGGAAGCATCTGGAAATAAATCTCACTAATCTCTGTAAAGTATAGGGGAGTGATAGAAAAACTCATTTTCAACCTGAAATTCATAGTTTTCCAGCTGCCTGTCTTTCTTTACTGTTATTACCCGTTTCCATATTCATGTCAGAAGAACTTTGGACGTAAGTTCTACTAATTTCTCCAAAGTGTGGAAATGGGAACATTCTTCCATTACTCTGAAGCTGTTTGACATCTGTATCAAAAGCAAACACTTAATCATATCTGTAAAGAACAGCTGGCACATTATGGAAGGCAATAGAGAATGTGCTCCTTGAAAAGAAGCCTGTATTTTATGCTGCCTATACATGCTTGTTTTGCTCAAGGAGTATTGAACATGCAGAGAAAAGCGGTAGGATTGGCTCTGCTGCACCCTAATGGTAGGCTATAACATTTCAGTTATCTTTATGCCTGAACATCGCCGGTTCACTGTTCTTAACTACTTTTCAATGAAAAGCTGGATATTGCCTATTTTTTTGACAACATATTTGTACCAGTACTTTGCTTTGGAACCTCTCAATTTTCCTGCAGAACATTAACATTCTGAATAAGTTACAATTCAAGAATCTTCCCATAAGTTTCTCCAAAGGTTTCCTGACCAGACCAGGTCACTTATAATACGGCACAGTCAGGATGGATGTTTTCCTGCCTCAAAGGGCAGAGAATGATGCATCATAAGGGTGCCCTGACCCTTAGCAAAAGTGAGAGCGTGGAGATAAATTACATCTCAACCAGGCACTGCAATACTATTTCTGTTTTAAAAGTTGTCTTTTTCCCCGTTTGCAAGCAGTCCAAATCTTTCCATGCAACACAGCCTTCATTAAGATCTACTTCAGTGGTTGTACTAACCAACAGGACACCCACTGAACATAGCAGCTGAGGATAACATAGTGAAAGACAGAGGCTGATGCTTCTTTTTATCCTCTTTCTTAGCACAATATTCAGATGCCATGAGAGTGGGTAATCCTCTACTGCTGCCCTGTGTGCAAATAGTACCCCTATTGTTGATCTCTCTTTCAGTGAACAGACTGCCTCATTCACCACAGACCTTAATCAAAAGCTGTGGTTATGCCAACAGCAATCTACCCAATGAGCCTGACTAAGAAATGTTAATTTGAATGCTACTAGGCTCTCAGTGCTATGCTTCCATCAGTGAAATCCCATTCACCTTTTTTTTTTTTAGTACCTTAACTGACCACAACCCCTGAAAATCTATATACTGAGCACTAATGAGATATTTCAATCATGTTCCCTATGCAAGCAGCTCCTGTACAACCAGATTTAGTTCTGTGGTGCCTTCAACGTATACCAAGGCTAAGCCTCTTTTTAAATGTCCATCTCCTAAAAGCATTTAGTATTGGTCTGATGCAGCTCTTGTTGTAATTTTGCCTTTTAGAAGATTTTGTAAATGTGTTATTTGGAGGATAATGTCTCAAAGGGGCTCTTGCAGACTAGAGTCCTGTCTGGCTGATCTTATTCCACACTGAAAATTGTACTGGTAGTACTTAGTTTAGTCCATTTGCAAAGAAAACTAACCTTGCCTACAGAACTCTAGTTCTGGAGTAAGCATTCACATGAAAGTTAATGGAGGAGTACCTGTGTTTTGACATTGCACCATTATCTCACATTGTCTTTCCTCTGCTCCACCCCCAGGCAAACAGCAAGCCATCCTAAAATCCCACCCTGAAATCT
Organism: Eurystomus gularis; assembly: GCA_013400335.1. Classification (NCBI taxonomy): domain Eukaryota; kingdom Metazoa; phylum Chordata; class Aves; order Coraciiformes; family Coraciidae; genus Eurystomus; species Eurystomus gularis. The sequence goes on from VZZY01015479.1 coordinate 46,924, forward strand.
GCCTTCTCAACCTGAACGTAATTCTAACATATTGGAAGGAAGTGTTGAAGGCTGTTTTTTTCCATATGGACCTAATTTAGAATTACGGAGCCAAACCTCAGGAACCATTTCATGTGTCTTTGAGCTTTGAAACTTGTTAATGAGTAACTGTGATGCTGTATTCAAGTCAATTGGTTGGTCAATTGGGTTGGTCAATTGAAACCCTTAAGCTTTCAGAAGCAAGCATAAATGACTTTATATTCCAGCGTTCTGAGTGAGCATCTAGGAGTAGAGAAGCCTTCCAGGAAGATGTAATATGTTGTCTTATTAAAAAAAAAAAAAAAAAAAAAAAGACAGTTATTGAACTTGTTTAGTGAGGAATGGAGTGTGCTTTGGAATGTGATCATTTAAAATAAGGTAAAAAAAAAAACCTACTTTTGTGTGTAGGTTAAACCTCCCTGCAGACAGATACGATTTATTTAGATTAAAGTAGCTAAGCACAGGGAGCAACCTAACATTTACTAATGTTAGTAGGGCCTGACTCCTAACAAATCCCAAGCACCTACAATGGCACTGCCTGGAGATTGAAGCATTTTGGAGGTTGAGTCCAACTTGCAGAAATACTCAATCTGAACTGATTCTCTCATCAGCTGAGCAGTGCTTATGAAAGTTGGAGAGGCTGATGTGGCACCTTGGAGTCCACCACAGACAGAGGCCTTGCCAGGAGCAGCATCTTGAGCTAATGCAATGGTTCATAAGGAATGGTACTTACATTTTCACCATGCCAGTGGTCTGTTGTGGGAAACGGAAAGGTTCATGGCTTTGCTGTCCCAAAACCAGCCTTGTGCTGGCTGACACCTGCTGGTGAGTCCCTGGGTTAGGGCTGTGCAGACAAGCTCTCAGCTTCTTTCCCAGGGGCTGCTTCCAGGCCCATCGAGGCTTTGGCAGTGCTGGTGTCTGTCCACATGCTCTGAGGCACAGGTGTAGGATCCCTGTTAACTTAGCTGTGGACCACATTTTGATGTTGGGTGCTCATTTCCTCTGGCCCCTGAGGAATTTAAGGACTTCTTCTTCTGCAGGGATAAGTGCCACTGCTACATCGCCTTCCCTGCCCAACCCTCTGGGGTATCACACTGTTGCCTAAGCCATCAGCTGCCCTGCACACCTTGAAAGTTTCTATTTTACATCCATGACTGCCTGCTGGTCCTGTCCGGTTATATCACAGAGCACACAAGCAGGTTTTAAATTGTTTTACTTGCAGCATGGATAGGAAAATTCTCGCTCTTCCCAAGACCTCGAATAGAGTTACACATTGTCAAGTTTTGTCTGCATAGTCACCCAGCACCCCTGCCGGGAGAAAGTGGGGAACAGCTTTAACACCAAAGCTGGATCCAGCATTGAGGTTGCCCCTGCTCCAAGCTCCAGAGACCCCTCCTGTCCTGCATTATTCAATGAAATAAACACCTATAAAACCAGTTCTTACAGCATCCACTGTGTGTATCTTTCCGTGAATCAGCCCTAGACTGCACTGAGCAGAGTCCACTTTAGTTAGAGGCTTTATCATAGAGTAGACGAAGGAAATGTAATGGTATCCAGGGGAAGCAAACAGGGACTTTGCACTTAACAGACTAGTTTTTTGTTTTTCACAGATAGGCTTCTGCTCATGCTTGTGTCTTCCTCATTATAGAGCACAGCAGTTCCAAGTCAGTGGTTTCCTGATCAGGTGATGTTTTCTTCTGTCCAGCTGGACCAGAGGAGAGCAGTGATGAGGCTGGCAAGGGGGTGCTGGCCTTCAGCACAGCAGTAGCATAACAGGGGGCACCAAGAGGGATTGTGCAGGACAGCTGGAACCAGCACGATAGCATGCCCCTTGGACCAAACGCTGCTCCAGAAGGAAGACTGGGAAGGTTTCCGGGTGTGGGGTTATAGTGAGTGGCTGGTGCCTTTGCCTAGGGCTGGGACTATCCTCCATTCATGGAAGGTCGAGGTCTGGCCGAGGTTCAGGGCTGCCTGTTGCAGAAGCTACAGGAGAAAGCCAGCACACCACAGAGCATTAGAGAGGATGAGCAGGAGAGCAAGGTCCTCCACAATGAGACATTTGTGCAGAGACAAGAGCTGGAGCCCTATGCTGCTGTGATGGGTGCACCCACTCTGAACAGGATGTTGGTTTGGGCATCACTAACAGGCCTGACTGAAACCAGCCCTGATACACAAACCATGGGAATTGTGCTAGGCCATTATCTTCTGAGGAACCAAGGCCACATCTTACCAGGAGCTAACAGTACCAGCCTGAGCCGGGACTAGACAAAACTGAAACCGCTCTGGCGGCACTTCTGCACATGCACCAAAGAGGGTTGCTACGAGTCAATCGCTTTACACTGTAGATATCTGTGGCCCCCTCACTGATCCCCTGAGCTCTCCTGTACCGCCAGTGATCTCCCCTTGAGCAGGGACCCCTCACAAGGTTACTCCCCGAGGCTGAGAGAACCCTCACCCTGCATCTGGTGCCTATAATGAGGTAAGCAACACTTTATATTAGAAGTATATTGTGTGCTGGTGACATGTATACATCCAGCTATGGCTTAATTAGAAGTGTAGTAAGTAGTAGAGTGCTGTCTAATCACCATTTAAATAATTGTTTAAATCATTGTCAAATCATTGTCAAACCACTGTTTAATTACCATTCATTTATTGCATAATCACCATTTGATTACTACTTAATTATCATTCAATCATCAATTAATTATAATTTGATCATCATTTAATCATCAATAAAACCCTTTTAGTTAACTCCACAATGATGACTTCTCTTTATAGATCATTGCCAACAGCTGCTTAAGAGATGGGACAGCTAAAGGCAATGCTTGGCTTTGTAGCAGGCTGGCTCTTCCAAGGTGCGAAGGTTGGGAGCTCACGACTCCTGGCAGCAAGACAATGTCTTCTTCTGCTCATGCAGATGTGAACCGCCCTCAGAACAGGTAAGCAGGAACAAGCTCAATGAGGAAAGGCATCTGAGCCTGAAACACTTGTCCCCTCATGAGGGCAGAATGAGTGATGGTGTCTTGAGGCTCACTTTTGCTGACCAGACTTACTGTCTCAGGAGGTTTGCTGCTTGCCAAGGCCTTAGATCTGGGCTGCTTTTGTCCAGCCCTGGGACCATCATCCCCTGTCAACCACATGGGCACCAGTGACACTGCCAAAGGAGCATCTCATGCATGACCACATTGCTCTGAAGTCTATGATGAAGGGCATAGGACCACAACTGCTGTTTCCTTATATTCTTGCTGGTGAAAGAGTGGATGCCTCTTGTGGGCTGATTGAGGTTCAATAAGACATATAGAAAAATAAGGCTTTATTAGATGGTGTTTTGTATATTGAGTTTCTGATACATGATTAGAGTGTAGAAACAGAAGCTGCCATGTGGTTTTATCAGCTTCAGACTTGTGTTACACAGGAATTTTTTTTTCAGAGCGCACAACTCTTACCAAACCTGAACAGCATTCTGTTATTCCACACGTGGGTGTTTCTGCATATTTTCCAGTTCAGAATGCACTGAGTTAGCTACTCCATTCATAAGAATTGCTTGCATGTTCCCTAGATCCAGTGACAAAACACAATTAAATAAATGAAACTAACAATCCTTTACAATAACTAAATTAAACCCTAGTTGTTTTTTTGTTTTGTTTTCAACAAGAAGTGATTCCTTAACTCTGAGCAAATCCCTTATGTTCTTTGTCAAAAAGTTATTTGTGTTAAAATGTAGGAGCTGGAAACAAGCTATTAAATATTAAAAATCAGTGTATTTGGAGCACACACAGCTTACCTGTCACATCATCATATTCTCTAGCTGATTGGACATAAAGCTTCAGCCTCTTGACCATGCTATGTTGTTACATAGGATTTTTTTTTTCCTTTCAGTTCTGATATGGTTTATTATTATCTGATATAATTTATTTTCTGGAGTTCAAGAGGATAGATATTTTAATTTCCCCCCCCCCCC
>VZZY01015479.1:55153-116206 GCA_013400335.1 Eurystomus gularis
GGGCCGGGCCGGGCCGGGCGTGCGGGACCTGCAGGAACCGCCACCCTGTCCTGGGGGGACGGAGGGGGAACAGGAACAGCCAGAGGGTTTCTGAAAATGCCGCTCATATAAGGTCTAGTAATGGTAATGACGTTCTAATAGTAGTTAGAAATGTCTGGTGGCAATAAAGTTCTAATAAAATAATCAAATTGTAATAGTAATAAACGTTTCTAATAACAACGTTCTAAAAAAATTAATAAAATTCTGATAACAAAATTCTAATAGTAATTAAAAAAATTTCTAGCAATAGTAAAGTTCTAAAAAACATAATTCTAATAGCAATTGAAAATTTCTAATAACGATAAAGTTCTAGTACATAACAAATTTATAATAGTAACAAAAATTTTTAATAACAGCAAAGTTCTAAGGGTAATAAAAATTTTCTAATTAAACTATTTCTAAAAATATGTTGCATAACTACTAGAAATCTAACAATGGTAATAACCGAAATACTAGTAAATGTGATGAAGTATGGTAATAAAGTCTAACAACAACAATATTAAAAATTCTAATTATTATTATATGTTACAATAATAACAAGATCTAATAACAATAAATGCCAACAATCGTCATGCTAAAAATTCTGCTATTAATAAATCATCGTAACAATACATTCTAACAGAATTCCAGCATGGTAGGGGCTGGTAGGGACCTCTGGAGATCATCTCATCCAACCCTCCTGCTCCAGCAGATTCACCCAGAGCAGGTTGCACAGGAGGGCATCCAGGTGGGTTCTGAAAGTCTCCAGAGAAGGAGACTCCACAACCTCTCTGGGCACCCTGTTCCAGTGCTCTGCCACCCTCACAGGAAATAATTCTTCCGGATGTTGAGGTGGAAAAATAATAATAATAGCAGTATTAATAACAATATAATAACAACAATTCTAACAGTAATTCTGATAATAAATTATAATAAATTGTAACGACAATAGTAATAATAATAATAAAAATCCAGAGGTGTGGTACTGCCTGCTCCTGTGTGGTGAGATGAGTGTTTGCCATGATTCACCACTGCCCCTGCCCATCCTGGGATGGGTCTGCTGCGAGCCACCAGCCACCCTGGTGGGCACTGGCAGTTGGGTGGCTGGTGGCTTACAGTGGAGCCAACCCGGGGTGCACTTATCTGCCGAAGTGCCTGGTGGTGTGGAGGAGATGCAACCTGTGTGGAGTTTGAACCAGTTAAACCTGGGCTGATGCCAGGGAGGGCGGAAGGAATCGCTAGGTCTCCTTGCCAGCCCTCACGGCCTTTGAAGTTCCTGGAGGTGACAAAATTATGGTATGTTCTGTTGCAGCGAAACAAGCAGAGTCGTAGGGAAAAGAGGCGGCTCTTCCTCCATGTCTGGCCACACATGTCTTCCTCCACACCAAACGAGTTGTGTGTGTGAGGGGTAATGGGAGAGAGAAAAATACTCTTAGTCTTCATTAGCCATAACATTCCTTGCTCTGAGTGTGGGGGAGAACCCTGCAATGTCACCTGGCATGTCACCTTTGGGTGAATAACTGATTTTTTTGTTCATTTTTCTCTTTTCAGCCAGCTGTGCTCAGTTTTCCAGCTGCTGAAAAAGAGATTTCAGAAATACCTGGTGGGTCATTTGGTGATGGTGGCATGCAAACACCCTTGTACCTCATTGAATAGCTTGGCAGCTCGTTCTTTCCAAGTTATTTAATAAATGCTAGTATGATTTCGTGAATGATATTTTAAGTAAATTCTGTTTAATAATTACCTCCTTGACACATTTGCTTTAATGGAGTTTGACCATTGTTCTTTAGAAAGTAATAAAAGGGTGTTCTCTGGAATGGTGAGGCTGATTAAAACTAGAAAAAATACCCACCTAGATGCTTTTAGTCAATGAAATATTTGCAGTAGACTGGAAAAACTTGGTAGCTAATCACCAAATCCTTTTTCTTCTCCCCAGAGAGGCTGGGATTGCGGATGTAACTGCAGCTGAGCTGATGTTGTCTGTGTTTGGATTCCTTTTGATAAATCACCAATGGGCTTCAGAATGAAACTTTCTCTAGGCGAATTTGCAGTGGTTTCTGTTCCGTATCTGTGGGTTCAGGTGCCTAGTCTCCTGATGCCGTTTGTGTTGACGTTCCCTGAAGCTGGTCGTGTTCAAAGCAGAAAGTTTCCAAACTTTGAAGGGAACCGAGCATGCTGATGATAAGCTCAAGAAAGGAGGGGAAAAAAAAAAAAAGATAAACAGTTCCTGACTGTTATTACTTTGAGAAGTTGTGTGGCCTAAATGACCTGGGTTTGAGTTTTAGTTGTGATTGTGCTTTTGACCCTTGGCAGATGGCATCTTCTATATGTGAATGTTCAGGTCTGTGGAGTTTTTCAGTAAGCTTACTAACTACTCAGCAGACTAGGGTATGCCCGTGTAGCTTACACGGCTGTTTAGCAAATATGCAAGAAAGCATAACGAATTTTTACACACTTTTGGCAGTGCAGCCCAAGATAAGTGTGGCTTTCTCGTTTCTTCTCGTGGCCTCTAAAAAATGCATGGAAGAGGTGTTCTGATGCTCTCTATACAAGGCACTAAGTGTCCTGGATCTAATCTCTGTTTTAAATTAAGGTACTGCTTCCCTCTCCGGTTCAGGGCCAGTACTGCTATCACCAGCACTTTGCAGGGGACAGGAGGTACTCGTGGGGAGACTTGCAGTTCTCTTGCTAGGTTAGGAAGGTATTTTTGTAAGTGAAATCTTACAGAGAAGGCCATAGTCCTACTATGTGCATTAAGTGTCCATTTGGGTCTGAAGATGTCGCTGTCTTAAGCTTTTATGCACATATTTATTGTAATCTCATTCAACCAGGCTTGCAGCTGTGGTTTATTTATTTTTTCTTTTCTGTTTTCCCCCCCCTGCAAATTTGTTTTCCATAAACTGTTTGTAAAGGACTCTTTATTTTTCTTGTTGCTTTGCTCTATGGAGCTGTCACTTCCTTTGGTAAGTGTGTGTGTGAAAGAATAAGTGGTGTTTGGATTGTAACATGAACAATTACCCTCTTATATTGCTCTTGCTTTCCAAAGCCTGGTCATTTCAGTTTTGAGTTGGTTTAAATTTTTTCAGACTTGGCAAGGAAGAGGCAGTGTCAGTACCTGGGTTTCTGTGTGTATGTGTATGCATCTTAAAAATGAAAAGAAAATCAAATACATGAAGTCTGTATAAGAAATAAAGAAAATTGAGTTCCCATTTGTAGTGCACAGAGGAACCAATTTCATACACAAAAAAAACAGAGGACATATTTGAATTCGGAATTTGGGATTTATTTTAGCCACTAATAAATACATTTCTTTCACAGTCCTTTTCCTTTTTCCACAAAAGACTTTAAAAAGTAGGAGGAATTTATGAATCTATACATCTTTGGGGCTATAAATATTTCTAATGTGAACTCCGTTTGGTTTATTTTAGCCAAAGATAAAATGTAAGGGATTCAAGTTGTAAGCAAGTTTGTTAGAAAATTTAACAGAATTCCTTAGCCATTTTTAGCTTTTATATATCTGTATCTGCCTTTCATTAAAACATTTACTGGGGGCTGTTGTCAGGGACTTTTTGGTATGTTTTTTGTCTGTTTGTACTAGGGAAATGTCATTTTGGGCAGGTAGGGTATTTGCCTTGGTATGGAAGGGACTAAGTTGAATAATACTTTGGGAGATAGCACCCTTGTTTTCTGGGGTTTTTTTAGAGGTTTTTTTGTTTGATTGGTTTTTAGGCTTTGTATTCTAAGCAGAACCTCCAAACATATTCCAAGTTGCAGAAATCCTTGTTTCTCCTAATCTGGTTTAGACGTTGGCTGACAACACTGCAGCTTTTCCGGAATGAAATGTAAATGGTGGAGTTGTGTTTATGCCAGAAATCTCTTGATGTAGCAAGACAGCTGTAAAGCTGCTGTTGATTTGTACAGGCATGTCACAGGTGTGGACAAGCCATGTTGTGCCTCATTGGTGTAGGAGAACCTGGAGATGGTCAGACAGCACCTCTGCGGCAGTCTGGGGATGCACATTCTAGACATACTTTGAATGGAGTCTACTCAATTTAAAGGTTGCTCTAAGTGATTGAGATTAGACAGCGAGGTGTTTTTTTGTTTAAAACTGGGAGTTAGACCAATAGGGAGTTTGTCTGTGTGGGGATATGGAAATAGTAGCAGGGAATAATGGGATGAGGAGCAATCCCCTTGAATTCTTGCCCTGTTCTAGTTAGTTTGGTTGGGACAGGCAGCTGGAACATCCTGAACACTTGACAGTTTTGTTCAGCTCAGTTTTGAAGGAAGTGAATGATGTATGGGAATCTGCAGAAAGTCTCAAAGCTTGCACTTCAAAAGGAAAACAAATTCTTCCTTCTTCTGATGAACTTGGCTTGCTTTTGGTGCATTTTGAACTAAAACTAAAAGCTGCAAGAAGGTAAAACCTCAGTAAAATCTTGCTTCTATTGCACAATCAGTTTGAATTTTCAAGACTTGCTCACTTTATTCTTTAGTTCTTTGTCAGTGGCAGCGCCTTTCTGTGCAACAATAAGGTGTTTGATGTTGAGATGCAGCATGAGTTTGTGGTTGAGATGTTGTTGAGCAGGTGTGACTTTGCTGCATCTGAAACTTAGGTTGAGCTGTATGACTCAGAATCCATCTTGGGAACAAACATAAAGACTGTCAAAAAAGAAAAAAACAAACAAACAAAAAACACCACTCCCCAAAGGAAACCCTGACACAGAAATGTACCTCAGTTCTGGTCATGCTGAAACATATGTTGGGAAAAGTGTTTGGAGCATTAACTGACACCCTGAAAGATGCAATTTACCTCTGGTCTTGATTTGAAGGATAATCTACTTTGTACTGAAGAGAATTTACACTTTCCTTTTCCTCCCCTCCCTCTGACAGTGCTTCGGAGGAAAATACGATTGTCTTCATCAGTGATGCAGAGGAAAGGACAGGGAGCCTTGTGAGGATGCGTACAGCTTTTGTAGCTGGAAGCTATATTTTGTGTTGATAACATTATCCTAGATTTCAGTCCAGAAACTCAATTAGGCAGTAAGTAACTTACCGCAGAAAGTGCTAAAGCCAGTAATCCAACACCAGGCTTTGCACAGCACTTTCATAGCTCATCTGTGTTACTGCCTCAGCCTGACTTGGTGATAAATAACAAAATCAATAAAGAAGGTGCTTATCAATCCATCACGGTGTGGAGTGGCTGTGGATGGAACTCTGCAGGTTTCCTTTCTAGATGGTCTTTCATCTAATATTGCTTGGGCTTACTACATTTAGGTGTTCCTTAGCCATCTTCTAGGCTAATACCCTCTGGTTCTTTTCACCTCACACAAATTTTTCCAGTCTTCCTCTGGTAAGTTTCCCAGGGACCATAGTTCTTGCAGTGCTGTGCTAAGGGTCTGAAAAGCTTTCTATTCTTTCTTCAGGTGTGTGGGAGATAAATGCCTGACTAGTTACTTATTTATGATAAACAAAGGACATTAAACTTTTACGTCTTTCCCCATAAAACATTTTCTAAGCACAAGACTGAGGCATTTCACAGCATTTTCTTTAAAACTTGGGTTGCATTTCAATCAGAAACAACCTCAATACTTTCTAAGTGGAGAAGCACTTGCCGGTTCCTGTTTTCTGTGATGTTTGCTTGCATTAGCTGTGTCGTTCCCCCTGGTTCAGGTTTGGTTTCTTTTGGGGAAAGAGTACATTTTGTAGCATCTCCCCTTCCTCTAGAAGTAGTGTGCATTCCTTCTTTACAGATGTAGAAGTTTGTATTAAAATGGGATGCAGCTCATTTACTCGGCAACGCACATCTCTGATTCATCTATCCTTCGGTTTTTAGTCAGGAGAAATTTTTTTTAGTAGTGATGTTACTTTATTTCAGTGTTTTCCTGATAAGGTTAGACAATATCCTGGGGTTTTCAGTGTGAAATAACCACATTAAGCAGTCACTTTGCATTGGCAATTGCTTTATAGCAAGGGATGTGTTACGTACAATGGCCATTTATTGTAGACACTGATCTTGAGGTGGGGTCTCCTGCTTGTAGTACCATGGAGGAGGATGGCATGCAAAGTTTTTAGTTTTTATTCTTCTCTTGCCAATTTGTAATAAATGTTTCTGTTGACACCCCCATGCTCCCCACCTTGTTCTGAATTCCAAGTCCAGGGATAAGGAATTTTGCTGCATGGTTTCCAGTGGGTTCTCTCTGGGCACCTCTTGCTTGTCTGTTTTCTCCTCTTTGATTATGTGTTCTTGTCCATAATGTTGCTTTTCTGCTTAGTATTCCGTAGAAACCTGGTTCTCTTCCTGATTTTGGAGCTCTTTTCTTAGGTGGCAGCTTTGAATTATCTTTGAATGAGGCTGTCCCTGGATGATCCTTGCTTTTTGATTTTGTCACTGGTTTCTTCCAGAGTTGTTTCTAACACTGCATTTCATCAGCTTCAACTCTCTTCCGAGCGCTACTTGTTGCTCATGAGGTCCATCGTGAGCTGGCTCAGAAAAATCCCTTTGGCAAAACTGCTTTTGCAACCCCTGTTGAGAACAGGTGACTACATAACATTCGTGTATTTAATTTGACTCAGCTCCAGTGGGGAAATAACAGGATGCGTGTATAGCATATAGACCTTCCTAAAGGATAAAATAGTATGTGCTAATCACCTCCTGGGTTTTTTGGTGTGGTTTGTGTGTGTGTGTGTGTGTGTGTGTATGTGGGGTGGTGGTGTTGTTTTTGTTTTGTTTTGCTTTGTTTTCCCCAGCCTTTTTGTTTAATTGCACCTTTCAGTTTTGAGAGAAGCCTATTGGGAAACCTTCCCAAGCAGAGAGCAAAACCTGACATTTCTATATCATAATGTGATAAGGAACTCAGTGGAAGTGTACTTCTTTTTTTCTGAATGTGCCACCACAGTATTCTTCCCTTTAAACCATGTTGTTGTACTGTTGTCTCACTTGTGGAAGTTTGTTATTGTTAATAGAGTACAGGCAACCCCTAATTTAACTTCCTGTTTTTATTTTAATATTTTTATCCACTTGGCTCCGGAAGAATGGGGGTGTGTGCATGTGTGTGTATGTATATATTCATACATGCATATTCACATATATATATGCAGAACTTACGCATTTGTATTTTTATATATATGTTTGTTGCTTTCTCCCTGTTTAAAATTGAATATGGGTGATTGACTAGGCAGTATGTTTAGGATTAGGAATGTAATATGTTGATATCAGTCACCGGCTTGGCTTCTTTTAAAATACCACTTGTATGATACAAACATTGTGCTGCTTGCTATGTAAAAATAAACTTGTTTACAATTGAAAACAATTAAAAGTGAGAATAAAACTGTATTTGATGACAATTTAATCTGTCTCTGGAGGTTTTACATGCAGAAAACTGCTAGAGACATTCCAAATACTTTGCTAAACTGATGTGCTTGGGAGAAACAGAATTATTCAGGTGTTAACATATGAGCAGTGTGTTGTTTTGCAGGGTAGTATTAGATTACAGCAGATAGGAAACAGAGCTTCCAGTTCAAGTACAGGAATACGTAGCAAAAAAATCTCTGTTACTTATTGCATTTCTTTCTCCTCAGCAGAATGTGTCACATTTTAATGCTTTGGTTTGTTATGATGCAATTCAGGAAATGAGTGTGCCTTTTTCTGCAGTACTTTCTCTACAGCACATGGAGATATGAGCTGGTACACCTTGTTAACCAGCAAGCGTTGGAGTACTCTACTAACCAGTTCCTTAAGTATTTCAAACAAAAATACTTCCTTAGTGCTGAAATCATTGCATGGTTGGGTGTTTCAAAAGAAGACAGAAGAATACAAGGAAATTGCCAAGATTCCTCTAAGCTTGAAGAGGGGATGAGGGAAGGATCTGAACAAAGTGAAAAGTCTAATCCTCTGTGAGACTGAGGATGCTCTCTTTCAGAATGAAAAAACATTTTATCAGATGAAAGATTTTCTTCAGAATCTAGTTAGGATGCCAGTGAGTGTAGATGATTGCACATACACATGAGAAACTGATTAGGACTAGCAATCCTAGAATGTATCTGCTATAGAAGGAAGCCCTTAGACTTGAAACAAAGATGGGGGCTGAGTAGCATGACCTAGCAAAAACTGCTTTTTCATGTTAAACCTCTTCTCAAAACAGTGTTGACACAGAGGACTGGAAAAGCTGATTTCAAACTTCTTGGATATTCACAAATATTTAGAGAATTTAAAACTCTCCAGATGCTTCTGCACAAATTTTTTGATGCACAAATTTTGGGTGGCCGTGGATGCTGTTCAATGTACTGGTGGCATAGTACCACAGTGGGGGTGGTGTGCACAGGAGCTGTGAGCAGTGCCTGTGCTCACTGCTGGAGAGTTGTCACTGGTGGTCTTGTCAGCCCTTCCAAAAAGTAATCACAACCCCTTCATCCTAGAAGAGTTTGAAACTCGGAGGAAAGTTATGTCTGATGCTCCTATTTCCCTGTCTGCACGCTGGGGAGGCTTAACTCTGCAAAGAGAAGATGCTGGGTGGGAAACCGAGCGTGTAACCCAAAATGAGGAGGTGTGAAAGAAAAGACATAACCTGAAAAAAACAACAAAGTGAAAAGATCGCTGTTTTGGTTTCCGTGCTATTGACTTACATGCCTGTAGCTTCTGTTCCAAGAAGAGAAGTTAACAAGAGGTGCCTATTTCCAGCAGCAGCTGGGATGATCAGACCTCTGCAGATGAATCCTTTTTCAGAAATGGCTGAAATAGGGGGTAAAAAATACCCTTCAAAACAGCTAAGTATTGTCATGTCCATTCTGATTTTGACCTCTCATCCTGTTCCTCTTACATTCTCTTTATTCCAGAATGGCTCCTGTTTGGTGAGTGCCTTTTTCATTTAAGCACTTCTTCTTCAGGAGGAACAAGCAGATTGTTTAAAAAATAAATATTCTGCCTCTTCCTTTTCCCAAGTCTGGAAAGACAGTGGAGATATATTATACTTATTCAGTAATTCTTCTCAGTGTAACTTTTTTTCTAAATACAGTCTCAAGGGAAGCCTTAAGAGCCTTTCAAGCATGTGTTGGTAATTCATGTGTATAAATTAATAGCTTATTATGTTACACAATAAATTAAGAGCAAATGCTACAAGAACTTGCCTTGCCAGTCTGATCAATTAAAAAAAACCCCACAACAAACCAAAATGAACAAAGCCTTGAGATCATTTGGTCCCTCTTTAGGAACGATTTATACTTTCACTTGGGTAGATTTTGAATTCCACTGTTTGTGAACAGAGCTGTCGCACTTTGGTGTACTCATAAGTGGTGTATATAACTTGTGCTGCGGGATTCTATTCTCCAGATAAATGTAAACACTCAGTTTCTATGAATTCTATGTGATCATACTCATGTGAAAAGACTGTTCTTTAAATTCAAGATAAGTATAGGCCTGAGTGACTTGAGCCTAAGTGGTGGAATTGAAATATACTCTTTCTTAACAAGAGTCTTTAAAAAAAAAAACAGAGCACGGAGATTAACACCTTCAGTTTGTTAGCCTTTCTGGCAATAGTGCCTTGTGAGTTTTATTTTCCTCTGATTCATCACTGTATGAATCACTTGCCTTTAGTTTCCTGACCATGTCAATATTCTCGTAGCAACCATGTTGAAGAAAATACTGAATGTACTTACCCAGCTGGCACAGAACCCTGTTCTTTGCTTTTTTTTTTCTTTTCCCTCTCTTCTTTCTAGCTCTGTTTTTCACTCAAATCCTATAGTTCTGTACACTTCTGTCTTTGATGCAGCTTGGAAATGAAGCCCTGTAGGAATGAGAGGCAGAGGTTGCCATGGTAACGGGGTGTTTTTGTTGGGTTTTTTGCTTGTTTTGTTTTGTTGTAATGGGAAGTGTTGAGATGCCCTCGATAATGCTGAGATTACCCAAAAGAGGAAGAACACTTATCTTGGGGTTACATTTATTAATAATTTGGCCTACATTTTAATTGCACTCCGCATTTCTTTCAAACCTAACTGTGCTGTGGAGGTGGGTGGGTCCTATTTTAGCTGAGATTAGCAGTGGTTTTTATTCTAGTCTCTTCAGAATTTTTTATTATTTTTATGTTCTGTGTTCAGTTTTTAAGAGGCAAGGGGGAAGAAAATGCACCTCCTAGGAACTGCAGCCATCCTGCTTACTTGTTCCATCACTGAGCAGAGGAGGCTGATTTTATGTAAAATGATGCCTGTCTCTCCTTCCTTGCTCCATTAAAAGGCTTATGTGTATTATGGACAGAATTCTGGGGTTTTACCCCTCCAGGAGCACTGAGCAAACTCATTGTGGCGCTGTGTGTACAAGATGCATGTGCCATGTACATTCTGTGCCCCTGGTGACATATCCCATAGGTGCAGGGCTGCATTACGTGTGCTCTGAATGGTGTAGGGTTGAGAACATCTCCAGATCTTTGAGTGATTCTGGACAACCGTGTCAGCATCGCAGTTTTCTGTCAAAATGTCATCATGGCTTATGAAGTCCTACTGTGCATTAAATTCTGCTGTAAACTGCCCTGTTTATTTAGGTGTAACTCAAATTATCCTTTTTTCAGAGCTGAAGGTGTGCTACTGTTCTTTCTCTTTTCTAAGTGGGGAGGCGTTTTGTCTTGAATATGTCTAAAATCACAGAAGTGTTAACAGGACTGATTTTTGTAGGAGACAGCTGTGTGATCCGCGTGGGTTTTCAGAAACTAATAACTCAGTATGACATTGACATTGTGGTGTGTGATGTTGTATGTGCTATACTGGGTGACCAGTGGTAGTGATGCATGAGGCCGGGGATGTCAGGGCTGGAAACCTTCAGGGTTTATGTAAGTTGCCTAAGCATAGTAAAGTTCTAGTTATAAGGGTGCTTGCAGTAAATGTCAAATTGTGTTAGTGGCTGTTCCTTAAAATTGAGGGCTGGATCAGACTGCCTTGTGTTCTTTGTTATGCTGTTCTGTTCTGAATACTGTAAGCTATAGCTCTTTGTTCTGACCAGTAGCAGGGAGTCAGCTGGAGAGTGCTGATCAACAATTGACAAAGTTTCTCTTTGTAAAGCATCACCATGAAAGTGAATTGGAGAAGCTGTTGCAGACTATAGCTGCAGGGAGCAAGTACCATGCCTTTAACATTTGTGGCACTGGTGTGCATGTCCTATAGCAGTGGTCCGACTTAGACTTCCTTGACACTCTTTTGTCTTTAACCGTCACGTGTTTCTTTGCCCCTGGTGAAATTTCACTTACAGATGCTGCAGAGCTGGCACCTCTCTGCTCTCTAGCCACTGGTTTTTATCCATGGTTCAGCTGATTGCATGGGCAGCCTGCAGGAGAAGACACAAGAGGCTCCAGCTTAAGACAGAGCCAGGGGAAAAGCCTGATGGTAGTCTTCAAGAGGCTTATCTGCAGTGGGGTCTGCTACTTGATTTTCTTACCCCTTACTTTGAGCTGAGTGTCATTGGAAGACTTCTTCTCCCTTCAAGGATGTTAGGAGCTGTAGCCCTCCTCAGCAGGCACAGTGAAGGTGGTCAGAGGTCTTTTCTCTCAGATTCCAAGATGGCTTTTGACCCTTTCTAGCTGTGTAAAGGCTGCAGTCTGGAAGACCTGGCAAAAAGCCACGACCGTGTTACATGATCTGGCATCTGATCTGTATGGGCAGCCTTTGTCCTCTAGCCTCTTGTCCTGGTTTTCCTGGGATGGACCCATAGAATAATTTTTCTGTTCAGGAAAGCTGCATGTTTGAGAAGGCTGCAGCACCCAACTCGGTAAGAACAAAGTTGGTAAGACGCTTTGTTTTTGCTTATGGCCAGCCATGGTATGTGGGTCTCCATAGTGATCAAGGTCTTCAGCAGTTTTGAGTTAGTCAGGTGCTAGAGCCAGGAGGAGCAAAAGCCGGGACAGCTGACTGAGGCTGGCCAACAGAAGTATTCCATGCTGAAAACGTCACACTCACTATAAATTAGAAAGTTTGCTGGGGACAAGCCCTTTTCCTAATGGCTGCCATCCCTGGAGGAGCTCGCCCATCTCTCTGCTCCTGAGACTAGCTCTCCTGTTGCTGTGACCGTCGTGTTTCTGCTGGAGCTGTGGTGCTCGCAGAGCCTGATGTCTGGCATTCACTGCTGGGAGCCTGCAGCTCGCCACCACTGCATGGGCTGAGTACAACTTTGTGTACTTTACTATTAATATTAGTCAAACAACCCCAACACTCTCAGCTTGTCCTCATAGGAGAAGTGTTTCAGTCCTCAGATCATTTCTGTGGCCCTCCTCCGGACCTGCCCCAACAGATTTGTGTCTTTCCTGTGCTGAGGACTCCAGAGCCTGGACACAGTACCCCAGGTGAGGTCTCACCAAAGTGGAGCAGAGGGGCAGAATCACCTCCCTCAACCTGCTGGCCATGCTCCTTGTGATGCAGTCCAAGATACAGTTGGCTTTCTGGGCTGGGAACGCACATTATTAACTCATATCTGGCTTTTCATCCACCAGTACTCCCAAATTCTCCTCAGGGCTGCTCTCTATCCCTTCATCCCCCAGCCTGTATTGATATCAAGAATTGCCCCAACACAGGTGCAGGACCTTGCACTTGGCCTTGCTGAACCTCGTGAGGTTCACATGGCCCCATTTTTTGAGCTTGTCCGGGTCCCTCTGGATGGAATCCTGTCCCACAGGCCTGTCAGCTGCATCACTCACTTTGATGTCACCTGTAGACTTGCTGAGGGTGCCCTTGATCCCAGTGTCTATGTCATTGATGAAGATACTAAACAACACTGGACCCAGTATGGACCCCTGAGGAACACCACTCATCACTGAACTCCATCTGGACATTGTGCTGTTGTCCACTACTCTTTGGATGTGACCTTCTAGCCAGTTCATTTCATTGCAGCCTGTAATCAGCCTGGCCATACCATTACTGGACAGCATGGACAGAGAATGGACCACAGCATGTTAAGTGGAGATGATGGCACCCTCTTTGTATAAGCAGAGCTGGTAGGGTTTTCTAGGTTTTCTGCTGGCTGAGGTTACGATCTAGAAAAGCCTCTTGACCAAGTGGAGACAGCTACTTTTGCTACTGCAGTGTACTTGCTTGTGCAGTTGTTATTTGCTCCTTGAAGTACAAGGAGCACAAGTGCGAGTTCCTGGTGGAGCTGAGCACACAGCGTAGGTGCCTTTGTCATCTCTCCATCTTTCCAGCTGTAGGTGCTCTGGCTTTGCCTGCTTAGCAGGATTTAGGAAACCTGCACTGGGTGAAGTCAGGAGCTGGGAGGACAGGGAGAGTGCTTTTCTGACAGGTGAAGTTCTGTTAGTTCATTTGTCAGTGCTGGGCTTACTGTACCAAGGGAGATGGAGAAGCAAGACAGAGTTTGCTGTTAGACTCCAGAATATTTAGTCTTCTTGATAATGGAGTAAGAGGTCCTTGGGGTAGCTGAGGGGCTTTGTAAGGCTACCACCATTCAAGAAAACCTACTGTAACCAAATCGGTGCTTTTATGATTGACACTTCAGGTATACCATTGAACTCATTTGACTGTTCCATTACTCAGTAGGTTATTTTCACTTGACTTGTTGCCGTGTTATTTCCTAACAGTGTGTCTGAAATACAAATGAATAGGAATTCAAATGTGCTGCCTTGAAATTACAGAGCTCAGATGTTACAAAAACATGTATTTTGGGTATCTGTAACTATGAATAGAGCTTGCTCTCATGTAAACAGTTCTGGAAATGAAAAGTACATCACAATTCACGTTGTGCAGGGGGAAGCTGCATTTTTATCAGACGGGGTATGTGTTGGTATCTCCATTTAAAGCAGAGGCAGGTATGACTGGTTATTTGGTTAAGACCAGAGAGCCTTGGAGAGAGAAAGGACCTGGCAAGTACAAGTGATCTTCAAGAATGCAGATATTTAGGAAACTTTAACAGGTTTCTCATTTCTTCTGGATTTTTGGAGGAAGAGAATCCATAATGTGGTCTCATTGAACTGTAACACAAGCAAAGGCCCGAAGTTTCTCATTGCAGTGGGAGAAGGGTGCTTTTAATGCCTGACTTCTTAAAGCTGTCAGAGGTTTTTCCATTTGTGTCTTGCCATTCTTTGAAATGCTCTAGGAAGACTAAAGCTTCTAGTGACAGCCTTCCTGGTGACGTTTAGCAAGCACTGCACAGCAGACTTTCTAAACTTAAAGTAGGTTGTGTTTTTGTCCAAGAGAGCACGCTAATACAGCATACAGGTCTTCACATGCTCCTGTTGAATTGGGAAATAAGCTGGCAAGGTCTGTGTGTGCATCCAAGATTCCTTTCAGTGAATAGTCACAGTATTCAGCCTGGCCTGTAGTCATGGTCCTAAACAAGAAAGCTGGCAAGCTGCTACAATGGAAAAGGAGCTGAAAGCTGTGTAACAAATGTAAAAGCTAAGTCCAACAAAACGTCCAGTGAAAAGAGAGTGTGGCTTTTAAGTTACTAATGAAAATAGCATCTCCTCCATCAGCTTAAATGGTCCTCTCTGCATAAACAGTCTGATAATAGAGTGTTTTATACAGTAATTTTAAAACATTGAGGTCGTTTGGGGTTTTTTAAAATATTTTTCTCGAATCTATGGCTGCTTAGCCTGTGGGCATTTCCTCATAGCTATTGTCTTCTAATTATCGATGAATATCTTCAGTGAATGCAAAGGCAGTCCTGCTGAACAGAGTGGCCTGCTTGCAGGACTGAGACCAACTTCGGAAGTGAGTGAAAAAGCCTTGAAAGGGCAGAGACATTGTAAGATTAAGCCTGCATTTTGGCTTCTGTTGTGTCAGGCATATGCTATTGGAAGAGCAGGAAGAGAGGAGGAAATAAGCTGCTTGGTTTTGGCCAAAATAAAACTTTGTTTTGATAGAGTTAGACCGACTTGGCCTGAGTAGACTTGGTGCTGATATGCCCTTTAAGTCCCACTGATTCATTGTTTGGAAAGTAGAGACTGTTATTGTAGTCTTGCATAACAGCTTTGAAGCTTTGGTTTACTCCCTGACTTTGCTGGATTTGTTTGTTTTGCTCTGTCCATCTAGAGGCAGTTGTCCTTCCCTCTTCCGTCTTTTAAGTACGCTGCAGTAGCTGTGCCTCCTGCACTATGCATCCTTGTCGTTGTGTGCCGGGGTGTACTTTTATCATAGTAATTTAAGTGAGCTGATTTTTCCGTGTTCAGCTCTTTTGTACCCATCTTCCCTCCCCAAGCACTCAAAACCAGCCTCTTTATAAACCAGTGCTGCTGTTTCATGACTGGCAGAACCAGGGTGGAACCTAAGACATCTCTACGAATGCTGGCAAACAAAATGGGAATTTTGGAAGCCTTTCCAGGTCCCGGACTAGGCATTTTGGCTTGGTGATCCACCAGAAGGTGGAGGTCCCTGCTGTGTTTCAGGGTGACCCTGGGGAAAGTGGCTGGATTGAACAAATGTTTGCATTTCCTTCCTTAATAAGAAGGGTAGTAAGAGAACATCTCGTTTTCTCTTATTCTATCAGTGATTGACAATGCTCTTTTAAAAAAGAGCTGGTTTTTTCACTTACTGAGTGCTATCTTCTTTTCTTTTTTTTCTTTTTGTGAGGGGAGGTGTGAAATAACCACTTGAAAGACTATGGAAGATTTGCTACCTTATGTGTTTTTTGCTGTCCTTCCTGTTCTGCTGTCACTAAGTGCCCAAAATAAGCTGCTTTGACTTGTTAAAATAACCAGCACCTTGCCTCACTAAGGTACCTGGCTGCACAAATACTTGCAAAGAGAAAAGAAACAATTCTTCACGGTTGTAGTACACAGGGCAAGAAATGCTGGACGTAGGTGTTAATGAGGGAGGTGTGGTTTGGACATCAAGCACTGGCCTCCTAACTGTAAGGACTTTGGAGGATGTAGAGTTAACTGTGCAGGGAGGCTATGGTTTGTCTTTCCTGGGTGGGTTTTTGGAGCAGGTTTGGCTGATACTTGTCAGGAGCACAGGACAGACTAGCTGACCTCTTGAGGACAGTTGCTGCTCAGTTTTCTGTAAAAATTAATGTCTCAGCTATGTGCTTTCATTACAGTTACCTCTGGGATATACTGAGATTCATGCCCAAAGTAGTAAATATTTTTGTAGACATTATTTTGACAGTATAGGTATGCGGCACAGAAATAACACACTGTCTAAACTATGATGTGTGAATGTTTGACATCAGCTAAGCAGAGTTATTAACTGCTCTTCTAGCTTTCTGCTTGAAATGAGTTTTGGGTTGCAGATCTAAGAAGAAAAGGATTTAGATCCCAGTGCTTCCCTCGTGGTTTGAGCTCAGGAATGTCCTCACCTATTCCTTCCCAGCAAGTGTCTTCTCAGAAGCAAATAATGTGAGACCTCTAGATTCCCACAGTCATCTGTTTTGCTAAATGCCAAGATCTTTCTGCTAATTGCTGAATTTGTAGCATTCAGGCATGGTATTTGGTGTAGGAGAACATTTAAGAATTCTGGGGAACGTGCATATTATTAAGAACAGCTCTGCATTCAGCGAGAGGAAATGCCTCTACTTGAAGAATAGATTGCAATAATGTCTTAATGTAGGGTAGGCAAA
This sequence comes from Eurystomus gularis, assembly GCA_013400335.1. NCBI lineage: Eukaryota > Metazoa > Chordata > Aves > Coraciiformes > Coraciidae > Eurystomus > Eurystomus gularis. The sequence goes on from VZZY01015479.1 coordinate 71,712, forward strand.
TTCAAATACTCCCTCTTGTTCTGAATTGTTGATGGCTTATATGAGTTAGTAAGGTACGGAACAAAGATTTACAATAATTGTGTCTGCTTAAGAGAAATATTTATGTTGCTGGAAGTACTGAAGGATATCTCTTCTCATCACAAACTTTACATGAAGCCTGGGAATACTTTTGAGGGTATAATTTACCCCTAATTCATTCTTTCATCTTGATAAAAAACAAGATGTATGTTACAAGGTCTAATTTATAATCTGATGTATTGACTTGAAGTAAAAAAATCTTGGGCTTCTGTAAATTGTTGTGCTTTAACGAGCTGAAAGGAGTCATGCTGATTTACAGCATGTGAGCTTCTGACAATGCTTCAGATTGTGTCATTGGATGTATTTGTACTACGTTCTTAACAGTAATGTTCTCTAGCGGAGAAATTACGCTGATGAAAATGAAAATTACTGAAAGTGTTGGAAAAGGAATTGAAAAATTTACCCTGCTGGAGAAAATGGCATGAGTCATTATTCTTTCTGTGGTAGTTGTTGCATTTGAAACATAGTAATGTTTGCTGTGAAACTGTACTGCTTATCCTTTTTGCTGCCTTGAGACTGCTGCCAGACTTGATGGGTCCGATTTCTTGCCAGGATCAGTGATCTGTGGCACAAGCATGTGGTAGTATAAGAAGCACCCATGGTGCTGCCTTCCCAAGGAGTCGACCTAACTTCAGCAGTTCCCTGGAGAAACAGCAACAGAGTTGTCCTGCTGGTACCCATCACCCTGGGGGTCTGCAGCCAGGGGATGGGTGGTTCTTGGATACATGCACTAGCACTGTGGGCTCTGACCAAAGTTACCACAGGGTATATGTCTGTGATCTTACCATTTTGCCACTTAAAAGGAGCTGGATTTTTTCTGTACCCCTTCAAACACTTGCTCCTCTCTTGGGGCAATCAGACTTTGGGGCAGTTGTGTCCTGTTGCAGTCTTCCATAGCTAAGTCTGGAAACACATGGTGGGAAGTGTTAAGGTGTGTGGACCTTGTTTTTCAGAGACCTGCCTGCCTTCAATTGGCAGTTTCTCCTGGCAGCTGCTGGGTGTTGTTCAGATGGAAAAGAAAAATTTGATTACAGACAAGTTTTATTTGATGTATAAAATGCAGTAATGAGTTAAAGGTAGTAATGTGAAAAAGGAGGAGATCTTGGGGTGTGGGGATTTATGATAAAGAGTGGAAGTTGCTGTAAAGCTGGAGAAAACATAATTGTACCACCTGCTTTTGGTCTAAAAACCTATTTATAAATGTGTTTGATTTTTAAAATTAATATTTCAGATTTTTAAACCTAAAACATGGGAGTACAGGAACACATTCTGGTCCAGGGTAGGAGGAGTAAAATTGCACTTTAGGTATATGATGAGGACTTTGTCCCTGTTTCTCCATCTACTATGCTTCACCTTTTTTTAAAGATAACCTTTTAAAGATGATGTGTTTGAATAGGAACGACCTATAACACTTGCAGACACCTGTTGTGGGAAAAAAAGCTGCCCAATATTTAATCTGGTAGAGGCGCTTTTTTTTTTTGCACTGTACAATTTCTGTGAAATGGAAAAAATGTAGATAAAATTCCCCTGGCCACCCAGAAGGTGGTCCAGTGCTAGCATCAGTTGCTAGCCATAGTCACAGCCTTTTCTTTGTCTTGTTTTTCTGAGCATCGTAGCAGAGGTGGATGTAACCAAGGGTACTGTGCATGGAAGGTTCCTTCTGGAATTGGAGACCGGCATCCACAACATGTGAAATGCCAGAATAAAACTACACTGACTGCAGGCCTGTGTTTGGGTGGCAAACAGAAGTGGAGAAGCAATGAACTCGAACAAGGTTGCAGGTGGATTTGTGGCAGTGATGTCTTAGCCCAGCATATGCTACCCTGTTGTTAACAGCCCACCACCCCCTCTTCAAAGTCCAGTAATGAGCTGAGAGGTCACGTTGGACCTCATCTGCTGAGGATTGCAGAATAGTCTTTTAAGTGAATTGATTTTAACCTACCATTTTATTGCCTGAGGTCACTGAATATAAAGTAATGTGTACTGAGGAGGGGAAATACACTCCTAGCTACAAGTCGATGAGCCTTGAGTCAGCTTTTACAGATCACACAGGAAATGAAGCTAGAGTTGTAGTGATGCATCTAGGGAAATATGTGCCCAGTGTGTAATTGTCAATAAAAGGTAAATTGAATGCTAGGCTGGACGTTATTAGGAGAGGAATGGGGAGAAGTGGCGCGAAAGTCACCTCTGCTACAATAGAAACTCACAGTGTGCACGTACTGTCTGAGCAGTGGCTGAGATGCTGACGAGTCCATAGGAGTTTCNCGTTTCTCCCCCCCCCAGTTTTCCCCCCCTTTCCCCTTGTCCTGCAAAACCCATGGGGCATGGCACAGTGGAGACAACAGGAGAGGTTTGTTGGAAGGAGAGAGTTGTTACTGCTTCTCGTGGTACTGGTGCAAGTTAACGGAGATTTAAGAACCAGAGGCGGAGGAGCGGGAGGTGACTGGCAGGACAACAAATGCAGACATCAGAGGATTTGAGGAGGAATTACAGTTTACTTTGCAAGTGCTTTGTTAAGCTCAAGAGTGAATGCTGACTGAAATGAAAGACCTGCTCTTGGGTTGAGAACACAAATGTGAATAAATCTACAGTGAGTGTTATGTTAATCTGATCACATTTCCAGAAGAGAATCAAATGGATTTTGGTCTTTGTGTTGACATTCCTTGATCCTCCCTGGAGAGCAATTTGGTAGCTCTACTTTTAAAAGTGTTTAGCAAATGTAAAATTAGGTTTACAAATACAATCATTGAAGTTAAAATAAAAAATTAAATAAAGACTAAAATCTTAAAATATAAATTTTCAAATTTGTTTGCAAAGCAGCAAAACTGTGTTACCATATCTCCTCAAAAAGGAAACAAAAGTGATTTTCAACACCTGTGAACCTATGAACCCATCAGGACTGGGTGGTTTCTTCAAAAGTTGCTCAAGATTGTGTTAGATTTCGTATTTTGTAAGTGATCTCACCTGTCCATTGTTTGCATGAGAGTGCTACATTGCTGGAGTCTGTGTGGGACATAAGCCACCTTCTTCCCGCCTTTGGAATCTGCTTTGAAGTCTGTCTTGAGAACAGAGGGAAAAAGGGTTATGTGGAAAAACTGTGGCATGTTGGAGGGTGTCAACAGCCCTTCACTAGCACAGCTCATGAGTTACACAGTGATGCTCAGCTTTTATCCCCTTTCTAGGGAAGGCTGGAAAGAGATGTTTTCTGTTTCCTTGCAGATAAATATTGGAGAACTTACTAGCTGTATATTCAGTGGGTGTTGCTGTATTGACACATTGCCCTTTTCTTTATTAAATCACCAAGTCAAACAAAATGTGATAGGGAAAGTGGCCCTTGGAAGTGAAGGCTTATGCACAGAGACTGCTGTAAAGCCACATCTCCTGCTTGATGTGGACAGGGAGCAGTCCTGTGGTGCCTGATGGCCACCTGGCTTCTTGCTGTGCATTGGGAATATCTTACTTTTCATATGGATGAAGTCATTTATTATTGAGTAGAGGAGGGGAACAAGGGAAAATTGTCACATGTGGTTGCAGCTGTATGTCTGACCATATAGTTAGGTGCTCAGAGAGACCACATGAAGTCCCGCAAACCTGCAAGTGACCGATTTTGTGGATTCTGTCAGCATCTCTTGAAACCAAGTCTGTTGTCTTCCCTCAATGTTGTGTAGCACCATGCAGCTTAAATAGGTGCACAAAGCTCTGTGCAGCTTCAGCATCTGGATTGTGCCTTGTATTCCACGTCCAGTTTGAAGGTTGCAAGCACTGTTTTCTTCAACCCTACTTCAAGTGTTTGTCTCTTCCTTTATCTGTGCTGTTAGGTACTTTTGGCAGTGCTTAAATGCTTAGCTAAAGGATGCACTGGGCACTCCAGCCTTTCAAGCCTGGCTGAAACCATCAGTTCTGTATACAGTATCTGAAGGCTGCAATTGAAGTTGTTTTGTTTTGACGTAGACACATCTAATAGATGTGTCTGCTGGTAGCTTGTCACTGACTTTGTATGCGTGAAGAAATCCTCTTCCTATAAATAGAACAGCTTGTCCTCTTCCTTTTCCTTTAAAGGCTTTTTCCTCAAAACTTTGCATTTCATCTCCTGAAAGTTCACACAGTGTCTTCTGGCTTGTTTTTCCTGGTGAAAGATCACCCCTTAAAATAACAGCAGACCTCTCCTAGCTGTCAGAACTTCGGGCTTAATTGTGTTGCCACTCCCAGACTGCTGATACAAATTTAGGATTGCCCCCCACCCCGCCCCAATACTGTTCATGCCTCACTTCGGCTTGCTGCCATTTTTTCTTTCTTTCTGTCTTCAGAGAATGTAGGAAACCAACACAAAACAAGCTCACCCCCTAAGGAATTCTGTGGAACAGGAAAAAGACACATAGCCAGAGCACATCCTCTCTGCTGAATGTGAGGCGTGTGACGAGCAGAGAAGGGGTGTGCGAGCACCTCCTGAAAAATGTGTGAGAATCTCTACATGGAGAATGTTACAGTCTCTTTTTGGGCACTGCTGACCTCCTGCTGTTTATCTCCAGATATTACTTAATTTGATTCTTTGCAAGTGCTTCAGTCTTTCCCTTGAAATTCTAGGAAATTTTATGTGTTGCCTTTTTCTGTATGCGCTCAGTCAATTAAAATATTTTTGCATCTACCAGTTTTACTCCATGTCTGAAACCATGTTCATTCACCTTCTGGTTTTACTGCTCCTCTGAAGTTGCTGGTTTGAACAGTATATATTCGGTCTTCTTTAGTATGTTTTTCTGTGCCATGAGATGTTTCCTCAGCTGAACCATGAGATGCTGCCTCTACACAGGACCACGTTTTACTGCTTCTGTCACTGCAAAGGGAAGATGGAGTGGTATTGTGTAGTGACTTGAGTTGTCTGAGTAAATGAAGAACATCTCTCGAGGTCCATGGCTATGGAAGGACCCTCTTTTCTGTTGGCTGATTTGGAGCCACCCTCTCTGAATTCCCTGAGGTGTTTGTGTGGGGTTTGGTTAACTCTTGTATTGAGTTACTGTGTGTGCACTTGAAGCTAGTAGCCTCTTGGAGATACTGGTCTTGCAGACTTCAGTTCCCTGCTTTTGCTGCTTGCAGATCATAAAATTTCTGGGAGCAGTCTGTAGCACATTACTCTGTTCTTTCATTTTGCAGTCTGCCTGCTTCTGAACCACAAAAACAGTGCTGTTTCACTGAATTTCATTAGTCGCTAATGTTTTCTGCTTGACTAGCTTTCAACCCTTTATTAAGTTCTTGACAGCTGCCTGTTTATATTTGAAGCTTCATTTTGTCACCTTTTGTGGGTTGGAGCCGTGAGAACCTTTGTCACTGTGCTTCTGTCTGAAGAGGTCAGGCCTCCTCACCTAGCCAGGTGCAGCTGAGCTTCAGGCACCACCTGTGAGACAGTGAAGAGGATGCCTAAGCAAATGGCTGGGGCAAATGTCTTCTGGTGGTGGCAAGCTGTAGGTGGTAAATTTCAGAGTAGCTGGTAATGGACAGGTAGCTTTTCTCCTGCAGACTTGCTCTCACAGCAACCAGCTAACCCTCCTAAAAGCATCAGTCAAAATATGGAGACCTGAGGAGAGAATAGGTTATGTCCATCTACATACTTGTTGTGATAAGATACACAAGTCTGGTAAGAACTCACCAGTTCTCTGTGTAGGGTCATACCTGTTTTCTGGAGCAGGGGATGCATCTTTCCTCTTCCAAGAGAATCACTTTGTTCTCTTTGGTCTCCTCTGTGCTGATGGGCTGTGTGCTCCTTCCTCCATAGTGACCACCTCCAAATGTGTTGGGCACCTGCCATTTCAGCGCTGAGAATCTGCTCTATCATCCCTTCCTTGATTGTTTCCACTTCTTATCTGCCCCACTTAGTCAGGAACGCTGTCAACCTTAAAGATGCACATAACACTTCATAACACCCAGCAGAAGGTTTGCATCTTCTCTGTTCCCAGTTTCTTTCAGCAGCACAGTAATTACTGTGTATTCAACCATGGATGATGAATAACATGTTTGTATGCAGTACTGACTTGCAGTGCTTCTTTTTCTGACTTGCAGGCTAATGTAAAACAAACGTCTGCCTACTGCTCTTGTCTGCTTTTGATAGCACTGGCACATACAATCAGTAACAGCAGTAGGCTACAGATGGGAAGCTTGAACCAGTTTTTTTTCTGTTGCTGGTGAAACTTAGGAGGTGGTACAGTGTGCCCTGAAAAGCAGGGATGTGCAAAAACTTCCCGTGTACGGCAACGGTTGCCACTGGCAAGCAATCTTCTGCCCAGGAACTAGGAGAAATCCATGCTTCCACGTGAGAGATTAGAGCCTGAGCGTCTGTGTAAGGCTTCACGCTTGAACTGGTAGAGAGTAATCCTGAAACGAAGAGGACTCTAAAGCCATAGCTCTAGGGCTTATTAGTTCCTAATTAATGCGGGGTGGTAGGAATGAAAAAAAGAATCCCTTGTTTTCTTTGCACAACTTAACATCATGTAAATCCACGGTAAGAAGCTGTGGAAAGTATGACCCCCATGAGAAATGATTTTTTCAAACACTGGCTTGCTGGAAAGCGTGCTTTGTAGAGCTTGGGTGGAATTCTGTGTGGCTTCTACAGTAAAATGAATAATTAGTTGCTCTTGACTTTCAAAGCTGCATGCAACTGGTGACCTTTAATTTCATCTCCTTCGTCCACTATGCTCAGTGTGTAACAATACTGTGTTTTCTCACGTTTATTCTCATCACATACACTGGTTTATGGAATAATTTGTTTTCAAACATATCCATCTGCTTTGGCTACATCAAAGAGATATTTTGGACTTTAGACTGTTTAAAATCTCTTTTGAAATTTAAGAGGTTGTTTTAGTGCTTATGGAGAGAGACTGTGGGAGGGCATGACTTGCTGTAAGCCTGTAATGCATAAGGATAAACCCTTCTTCCTTTTCCATCTTAGCAACAAAATGAGCTGGAGTTATGCACGGCAAGAAGTGTGACAGTCATGTATGTTCTCAAACCTAAGGGAGAGCAAATGTGGTTGAAAAGATGTGTTCCTGATTTTATTTCACTCCATATGATTGTTTGTTTTTCACAGTTCCTTGTTTGTGAAGACTTGCTCATGGTTCTTATTTTATTTCCCCAGTTTGCAACTTCATGTCCCATGAAAAGTGCCTCAAGAATGTCAAGATACCGTGCTCATGTGTTGCTCCCAGCCTTGTAAGGGTGAGTAAGCACACACTGCTTTGTCTCTTCCTTGGGAGAATAGCACAAATGTATCGCTATTTAACATGGTGGTGGCTTACGGTACTGCTTAAATTAGTTGTGTTAGTCATCACTGACGCTTTTATAGCTGCTCAACAACGAAGTTACATTTCCGTTGAAAAGTCCCTGCTATGGGCACCGGAGGCTAGTCTGTCTTTGAAGAGCAGTTATTTGCATTCTTCAGATATTACTAGATGTTCTTACTTGTGTGTCATTACCTGGAAGCCTCGCAATAGTGGAGTGAGGTGACTGATTGATATTAGTGCTCTCAGAAAATCTTATTGTGTGTAGTAGTAAAGAACTCTGTACACCACCAAACTTCTACAGCAATTACATCTTCCTGGGAAAAAAAGCTTCTCTGTCTAGTGAAGGGGCTATGTTTGGCTTCTGTTGACGACAGCATCTTAAGGTTTTGCTTGTTTGTTGGGTCCAGAGAATGAAGTCATTGCATTAAAAGTGTAGGATTTAAAGACAAAAAAAAAGCAGAGGGTGGAACTTCGATTGACAGTAAAAATTCAGATTTATTTATTTTGGTGATTAATAAAGTACTTGCTTTCAGATGCCCTGTGACTTTTTCTCCCACAAGACTTCATGCTTCAGAGATGGCCTTTAAAGGGTGTGAAAGATAAATCAACTTTAAAGAAGATCATATGATACAACTAAGGTATTAAGAAGCTAAACTGAGGAGAAAACAAAGTGTATTATTGAGTTGAGAAAGGGTGACAGAAAAGGAAAAAAATGAAGGGAGGAGATAAGAAACTTACTAGAGAAGTAGTAAGACACTCTACAAATACCTTAAGGAGCTATATGCAAAAGTCAGGTGAGACATGGCTGTAAAATCAGAATCATGTGCATTAGGGGCCTCACTGACTAAAAGCACATTTATGGGAACACATTGTGCAGACCTGGGAACCTATGTAGGGGAGCTGATTCCTTTCTTTGTATCCTAAAAAGCTTTACAAGTTCCTTTATGTTGTGGAAACCTGTGTAGAGCATGAGGAGAGAAAATTTAGAACAATTTGTAACTTGAGTTACAGAAATTGGATAAAGTAGCCATTCGTTTTTCTTAAATGTGGTTTGTCTAGGGGATAATGCTGTTAGGTTTTGCTACATGCTTCTTCCCCACATACTCGAGAGGTGTAACTTCCGTGACAAAAAGGCGTCTGATACATAGAAAGTTGCCAGTGAAATAGTAAGAGTATTGCTCTAAGTGTTGGAACCAAAGGGACATGTAGATAGTGAGAAATGCTATAGCTAAGAATTAACAACTACTGTTTCAATATGCTAGTGATTGGTCAGGATAGCGTGGGGAAATAAATGATGAGTCCAGAGGATACAAGTATCTTTGCAGGGGCCTTTGCAGGGATAGTACAAGTCAACTGAGAAACATTGGTTTAATTCAGAGTGCCAGAGTTCTAAACATTTTGGCTGCTCCTTTTGCGAATTTACTTTCAATTTAATGAGTTGATCAACATAGTATTTGTTCCTTTGTTTTTGCATGGTAAAAATCCTGCATTTAAACTTACTATTTTTTCTGCTGGCATCAGCTGTGGATGTCAGTGTAGTTCTTTTTTTCTTTTGCCAGTCCCATTCTCTACCTGCCACAACACGTTAATTTTATCTAGTTGTTTATTGTTTAGATGTAAAATCTAACTGTCCTTGCTGTACAGCAGAATTTGTTTTATCTAGGTGTTAACTGTCAGCCCTCAAAACTGTTTGCAGTTCAGTGTTGCTGTATTTAGCTGCACAGTCCTTCTGCATTATCCTTGTGGAGCTCTAACAAGTATGTTTTGAAAATACTGGATTATGCTATTCTTTGTGGACAGACTTGTCCTCCTTGACGTGGTCATCCAAGTTGCATTAATCCTGGTCTGCTGTGCAAGTGAAGTCTGCCATATGGGAGACATCGTTTTGTATGCAGGCTCTGTTGAAGTAAATATTGAACTTGGCATTTGCTTAAAAACATAACAGAGCAAAACCCAAATGATAATCATTTACAGAATGTGTGCAAGGTTTATTTTCTTAATCTCCCTGCTCTCCTTTCAGATTATTTATTCTTTATTTATGAAAAGGTCTGATGTACAAGGGAACACTGGTAGGATTTTTCTTCTGATAGTTCATTCTAGTATGTCAATATTCCTTATATTACAGAAATTATATATATATATATATATTTTAATCCTTTGGATTTCATCTAAAGGAGATGGCAATTGTTAAAAGTTCATTGGAGTGTGTGTCATTTGATACTAAGCCAAACTGTCAGAGAATAATTTTTCAGCAAATGTCCCATGGAAACTTTTATTTCTGAGAGTAGAGTTTCCTTCCCAGGGTCAAGTTAAGGTCCCCGGAGTAACAAGTGTGCCACGACTGCATCTAGCCTCAGATCATTCTTGATGAATTCACTATTAAGGCTGCCCTAAGAATTTTTTTTGCACTGTTGTTAATCACTATCACCAGCTCTTAGTGTTCCAGATTGGATCAGGGTAATGATGTTCAAAACAATACTTCATGGATTAGTCTTCTGAACAAGTTTGTGTATTTATGGTTTTTGTGGGATAGGATTTGTTTCACTGGTAAGGTCTCAACAGCTTTTCCAAATTCAAACCCTCTCTCCTCTATAGTCCCATAAGTATTTGCCTGCCCTGAGGTGTGTGTAAAAATGCAAAACAAAAACCAACCAAACAAAACCCCTCTGAAATACCTCCAAAGCACCCAACAAACCCCAAAATAATAGTGAAAACAGAGAGCCTCTCTAGAGTGTGAAATGTGAAGTTTTATTTTCCCTTCTTAGGCTGGAATTGAAATTACTATCTTTTTAAACCTTAGATTTGACATAGGACTGTCTGTGTGTTTTCTGTATAACTGTTCTTTGAAAACTAAATCAAAATGAGAGTATGTTGAAAATGGTTTTAGTGAAGTTAACTTATTTTAACTGATTGTTGTGTTGGTGCATTGCTATAATGGTTTCTAAACATTTTGCACCTCAAGAAGGTTTGATAGGCTGCTCATGAAACTTTCTTGTGTGCTTTTGTTGTTGTATGGAGTGGAAGAATGCCTGTCTAGGTCATCAGCTTCTCCTGCAGCTCTTATAGTTCAGAACATGGATAGCTGCTGTGTTCACAGGTTGTGGTAGTGAATGGGAAGGTTGTGGTGCTTGCAGAGGCCTCTGCTTGGGCAAGCAGGTGTTGCTCTGGCCTGCTGACCTAGCTGCTGGATTCAGCTGTGTGTAGGTGGTTATTTGGGTCAGGTCCTCATGAACTGAAAATGGAAGAGAGGAAAAAAGGATACTCGGGTTAGGGTAAGTGCCCCTAACCCCTCTTCTGATAATCTGTTCTGCAGTGTGTATACCAAAGTATGGTATGAATACACAACAGCAGCATCTCGTTTTTCTGCAGCTGAAGGACTTCTGTACTGGGACACAACCTCTTTTTTGTTTACTTTCTCCCCCTACTTTTGTTCCCTACCCAAGAAGCAATGGGAAGCTCCAACAAAGTGCAGAAGACCGTCAGGGTTTGGTTACTGCTTCACTTGCCTTAGAATAATAAATCCCCCATTCTCATTCAACTGTCAGAAACGCTTGATGAGTTTTTGTGTGTCTGCCTCAGAGAATTAGCTTTTAAAGAATGTTATGACAAGTGGCTCTTAGACATTGTAACAAATGGGAGAGAGCTTGGCCAGCTAGGAAGGAGATTTTGATGTGATTGAATTGGGTAGAAGTTCTGGAGAGTATAGGGGAAAAAAATCAGACTCTGATTTTAGAAAATCATTCCTTGCTGATATTTGCTGGTGTTGGAAGTTTTATATCAACATGGCTTAAAAAATGCTGCAGTGAATGCTTTCTGAACGTTCACTTCTTCTCCCAGCAGACTGTTATAGAAGACAGCCTGAGATGCAATGTTTGTGAATAAGCTGGTTGGCATAGTGTCGTTACATCTCATCTTCAAATTACTGTATGCATGCATCAGTCAGGGGATTTTTTATCCTGCCCCTCTTGTATCTTTTTGATGGTGGTCGTGGTCTTAGATCTGTAACATGAACTCAACTCACAAAATAAATGCTTAGTATTTTTGTCTTTTATATAGTATATTTTAAAAGCAATTTTGGGAAAGTTCTTTCTTCTCTCTCCTCTTCTTATTTGTCTGTGATAAAGAGGCTTTGCTGGTGTGAGGGTTTTTTCACAGGGTGTCCTAACAACAGTTCCGCCCCAAGCTGATCTTTTTAGCCAGGCCTGTTGCAACAGGACAAGGGGTAAAACTTTTAAACTAAAAGAGGGTAGATTCAGACGAGATAGAAGGAAGAACTTCTTTATGATGAGGGTGGTGAAACGCTGGCCCAAGTTGCCCAGAGACGTGGTCAATGCCCATCTATGGAAACATTCCAGGTTGGATGGGGTTCTGAGCAACCTCATCTAGTTGAAGATGTCCCTACTCACTGCAGAGAAGTTGGACTAGATGGCCTTTAAATGTCCTTTCTAACCCAGACCATTACATGATTTTACCTGGGTGCTTGCTGGATAGCCCTGACCACCTTCACTGAGAAGGTCTATCTCTGGTTCTTCAACACTTGACCCATATCTGCATTGTTTCAGCAAGGCAGTCGCTTAGAACGTAGCAGCCATGTGGCATAATTTAGAAGCTAAATGATATGTAAAGCTGCTTGCTGGTAATCTTGGCACTGCACCAGGGTTTCCTGCTTTTCCTCCCCAAAGCAGCAGTCCCTTTAACCCCAAGGTTAACCCCGGGCTACCACTCCCTAGTTCATAAACTTGAGAGAGTTTATTATGTTCTGTTAAAACTTGGTGCAAGCTGCCTGGTAGTCCGTGGACTCCCAGATGAGCCCGATAGCTGTATCAATGACTCTTCAAGTTCAAAGGTGGTATGGGATGTGTTTGTTTCTTCTAATTCTTTATCTTGATAAAAGGAGATGGACATTGATTTCCTCTGTAGCAATAAAAGCATATTTTGTCGTATAAAAGCATATCTTTTGCGTATAATTTTCTCTTCCAGTATAAAAAAATGCTAGTCCTAGCAACTCTTAACTGCAGTGGAAAGCTGTCATAGAAGTTTCATTTTCTAGTAGAAGGATCATATATTACTGATTTGAAATGGTATGGAATTAACTGTGTGGTTTCCTTCTCAGAGAGTCCTTGAGAGCTTGTAGATAAGGTCTTATGTCCTGTCACAGAAATCTGTAGGATGGAGAAAAAAAATTCTGAATATGGTGAGGTCACATACAGATGTGTGCATTATTCACTTGCATGAGCCACAGTTAAAATTTTTGTAACTTTGATTTTCTTGTCTCTCTTGTCTTAGGATATGTCGAGACATCATTTAACCTTGTATTCTTATCTGATTTCAGAACTTTGATATGGAGTGTGTACTTAAAGTTGCTTTTTACCACCAACTGTTACATCAAGTGCTCAGAGGAAGAATGTCAATTTGGACACAACTGAGTGGCAGGCATTGTCCCTAAAAGGAAAAAATAGAGACAGAGTGCATTCAAGTGCATGCAGTGTGTTTGAGTTGCAGAAAACTTTTTCTACTAAAGCAGAGAGATTTCAAGCAAATAAAAGGGCTCTTTTGTGATTACTGAGTAGTAAGTAACTGTAAAGGTGTCAGTACTGGCAGAAGTTGGACAGCAAAGTTGTTACCTTCTCAGAGAGGGCGTGGTCTATACCGTTAACCAGGACAGAGTAATGATGGGGTGTACTTAGTTGTGGTCACTGTATCTGCCTCTCTGAAGCAAAGGTTTTAGGTGTCAGAGTGAACCTTAGGAGCATTAGGTAAGGAAGTACTTTGGCACCAGAAACATCAGAACCCATAGTAGATGTTCCTGTTTCTTGTTCAGAAATGCTGTTTTAATTTGTATCAGCAATTTTTTTTTTTTCCTTATGTTGAAATCAGTCTTTGTGAAAGACTCTGTGTGACTACTGTTGTGGGCATTCCATGAAGATGGTTGCTTCCAGGCTTGTCCTTAAAATGCCACAGTAGTTTTTGAACTGAAAACTAGCAGCCTTAAGTTAAATTCCTTTTGCTCAGCCTTTGGAGGCTGTCGTGAGAGTGTTAGTATCCTTATTTCTGTGTAGCCTTTCCTACTTGGAAGCTGATTAGCTCCACACCACTGTAAGCCCTGCAGCCCTGCTTTCTCAGTCTCCCCGGTATGTTTTTTAAAGTCCTTCCAAGTGTGAGTCTCTCTGATGTGATGGGGAAGATGATGTGTGGGCAAATAATACTTAGACAAGGCCTAGAAAAAGTGTTTAGCAGGTTGTTCTTTTTTAAGACTGCCCAAGACACCAGCTGTCACTCTGACATTTAGTATAGCTCTATTTCTCTTGTTCCCCTTTCAGCCTGGTCTTTGGCTCAGGATTTAGGCTAAAAACTTTCTTCTGCCTGAGTTGGTAGAAAAGCAGCTGCAGCTGGGTGAAGAGTAGGCCTTCCTGAGCTGTGTTTTTTCCTGCTGAGGTATGCAGAAGGTTGCAGACCAGTAAGACTTGACATGACCTGACTGCATCCACTAACCAGGGGGTTTGGGTGGTAGCTGGGCTGTTTTTGTAGGTAGTGATTCCACCTCGGTGGAAGAGCACTTAATTTCATAATCTGCTGCTGGCCACATGCTTGATACCCTGTGGTGCTTCAGAATGAGGAATCATTTTAAAAGCTGCTACTGAAAGAAAACTTTTCTATCCTTTCTTTTTCTTCCAAAGTTTGGATATTAAGAGCAGTTTGTTGCTGTTCTTTCTGTATGATGCAGAACTGCTGTGCACTTGCACAGATTGCACTGAAGGGGTTCAAGTCTAAGTTTTAGGTTTCTATAGGATCAAATTTTACTACAGGCTGATGTGAACTTTTACGGAAATGTGTTACATTCTATAATGCTTTGGATTTCTTAACAGATAGCAGGAAACAAAACAGGAACTAGGAGTATCTTGTCACTCTGCAAAGTCATTCTGAAGCTTATGGTGGAGTGTTACCACTATACTTTTCTGTCGATGGGCTTCTAATCGATACTGTAAGGGCACTTAGATGTTGTTTAATGGTATTACTAGCAGAAATTTTCTGTGTTTTTCTGTGACAATTGATTTTAGTGGTTTGCATAAAGTAATTTAAGTAGTTGTATTGGAAAAGTGGTTTTAAACTCTCATCAATTATTAACGTTCTTCTTGTAGGCCACCTTGTGTGTCTGTACTTTGCTGTACTTATACAATTGGATCTAAATTAAAGAATAATACATAACGTTTTGTATTTGGATGTGCTGCTTTGCTTGCATTCCCAAGCTGAGTTTTGATTATTTTTTTTTAATGTATTGGATGCTTGGGACAAATGAAATGTAGGGAGCTGCTGGGAAAAACATTGTACGATTGAGTTTGTTATATTGTACTTGCTCTTTTACCTTTTTCTCTTTTTCCATCTTATTCCCACCCCATTTCCCACTGGGTTCTGCAGTGGTTTTATACCTGTCACTTCTAAACCAAGTTAGAAATGCCACTGATATTAAACAAAGCTTCTTTGGCTTGTTTCAAGAAGGCAGAAGTTGAAGGAACAGATTTTTTTTTTTCTTTTTTTTTCCCTTTTTACCACGCAACATTCCAATCAGCAAGTTGTTCCCATCTTTTTGGCAGTGACTTGAGACTTCAGAGGATTGTCACCAGGGTCTGAACAACTGAGAATTTAGACTTGGTCTCCTTCCCTTGCGTCTTCTAGATAAGTATAGTCACACCCTGAGTAAGTTTGACTCCTGTCAAAGTCCTTTCTCACAGTCTTCCTCAAAAGAAACACCGTTCTGCACAAAACTCTGCTTTGATATATGCAGTATCCTTTTTCTTCAACAGAACATTTCTATGGCAAAATGAAAAGCCTGCATTTCTATGCCAGGTGTAAGAGAAAATATCCAGACTCATGGCCAGGGAAAGAAAAGTTCTCTGTGTTTCAAACACAGGTTGCTGAGGGGATTGGATGCTGATTCTGGGTGTCCAGAGCAGGTTATTCACCTCCGGAGGTAAATAAGTTCTCCTCTGCATCTGATCTCATGGGGAATACTGCTGCCTTGGGGACAGCTGGTTACCATAGCTGAGCCAGGTAACTTGTATGTTCCTATGCAGAGGGGGTTGGTTTCTTCGTTCCCCTGAAGAAGTAGCATGAAAGTGCAAGGAAAGGTGGACAGGCATTATGAAACTTGAACATAGTCTGAGATAGTTTGATTAAAGTTCCCTAGACTTTCCAGAATTTCCACAATCACCCCGAGGATGTATCCCCCAAGGTTATATATTCTTTTTATAAACATGAATTATATGACTAGAGTATTCTGATTTTAAAAATAATGCAAGCCAGCCATGAACTTTGTGTCAGAGCTGGAAAGCTGCAGAGAATGAAATTCTTTTTGGGTTGATGGGAGTAGGAGACAGAACCCAAAGCGTGGTTTGCCTGTATTTTTAAATCTTGAACTTGTAAGTAAAGTAAAAATTTGAAGCTTTTAGAGGCAAGGATGTTTTGCAGCCTATCATGTTGGAGATACTGATATTAAATCCTTTCCACAGGCTGGCTGGCAGCCCAGCATAGGAGAGAGCCTGCGATCTGGACAGTTTCCTGGTCAGTCAAGGACCAAGGATTCCTCCAGACAACATGGTCTGTTGGGGCAGTGAGCTGGAGACTCTGCTTGACCAGTCAACTGCTGTGCATGATCTTGTTCACCTCTGATAACATAGGCATATTTCATACTTCTCTTTATCCTCCTTTATGTCACAGCGATTAGTCCTGGGGAGAACTGGAGAAAGCACATGCTTTGCAGTGCGGGGGTTAGTGATTTTTCTTGATTAAACTTCCAACAATGTTTCCTTCTCCCACTGTTACACCTGGCAAAACTTTGATCTCCCTTATTTCATTGTGCATGTTTGAAATACGGGATTGTTTAGTGTCATTGTCCTTGTGCTTTCAGAGACAGAAACACTGATGAGAGTCAAACCTTTATAACTGGAAGCAACTTCCTGGGTCATCAAATTCTATGTTTGCAGTATATGTCAGATTTGCTGCTAGTGGTTTGCAGGAAAACCCTAACACAGAAGAACTAAAATTCAAATCCTGCTCAGTAGTTTTGGAGGATTGCTTACTAGTGCATCTGGAAGGAAAATAAGTTATCTGTGACCGTGTGTATTTTAAGTCATTATTTCCAACCTTTTTCTGGGAATGATTAATTTCATTTCACACCTAAATAGCCATTTATCAGCCTTTACTAGATTTTTTTTTTTTTTTTCTTCTGCTACAAGAATCAGGAGATAAATCTGATATATTTGTCGTATTGGTAAGGGCATGTGAGATGCATAATACTAAACACATAAGTCATGGCAAACTTTTATGAAAGTCATTTGGATGCCAGAATTTTAAAGATGCAATTATGCTTCTTCCTTCTAATGTGAATGTCAGTTTAACAATGGTGTGTATCTGTAGGAAAAGTGGTCTCTTAAACAAGTATAAATTCAAATGTGTTTCTTATTCTTCATTTTTCATCCTTTGTTTTGATACCATCTCCTCCAGTCTTCACTGTTAATCACTAACCAAGAAAAAACCTAGCTTTTAGGATAAGCAAATAGTTTACTAGAAATACATTTACTAAAACTGTTGGTACAGCTCTTGGCAAGAGTATGTTGAAATGTATTGTCTTTCACCTACAGTCAATAGGAATGTCAGTATGGATGTACTTCATGAGCTGGATCTCTGTGCCATCCAAGCTCTGAAGCTTTGTGAGGAGTGGAGGGAGACCAGTGCCTCTGTCCTGGTCAGCCAGTTGGCTGGGCTGTATTTGGAGAAGAGGTGAAAGGCATGTGGAGAGTACTGGACTGTGGCACTACTGAGCTTTAAAAAATTGCCTTAAGTGTGTCTTTAGGGTATATTGTGTACATGTGAAACTATTACTCTTTAATTATCCTTGCTTCCATTAAGAATACTTAGGAGAGGAACTGTGACTCCAGGTAAGTCACACAGCACTGAACCCAAAGGAAATTTTTGGATTTATGGCACTCTGAATCATCCAGAAGCTCACCAGCAGTTAATCTATATATACATTACATAATAAAACCCCCAAATTTAAAACATATATTTTAAAAAGTAATGATTTAAAGTCTTTCGAATATGACTTTTTTTTTTAAGGATTATTTGCCTGTATATTTGTTCTCAGTCTTAGTTAAGTTTACATTTTATGTACTGTCCTGTCTTGCATGATAAAGCAGTTTCTGCAAACTCTAACTGGCACTTTAGAAGTTATGGCTGCTGATGTCTTATGTGTTCTTCACTGGCAGGTTCCAGTTGCACATTGTTTTGGGCCTCCAGGACATTACAAAAGAAAGTTTTGCACTGTGTGCAGAAAGTCACTAGAGTCACCGGCCTTTCGATGTGAAGGTAACTTTAAAACCCCTACTCCTATAGCTATGTGTTACCCAGTAATGTACACTTTGCTTACATTGCCTACCTAGAGGGTATGTGTGTATACACACACACATGCACTTAATGGGTTTGAGAGATTTTTTTAGTTGTGTATCATCCACTCATTTTTCATGAAAAGGTGTACTTCAAATTCAGGAATAAAATCAGTAACCTCCAATAAAGCACAAACTTTATGAAATGTGTAGGCTCTTTCATCTTTCCTCCAGTTTACTTCGAGCAAGTCTGTAGTGTTGATGGTGTGCAGTGAATCCATGCCCGAGATGTGCAAAGAATCAGAAGCTATTATGGCAAAAAAGACTTTTCTTGCTGAGGCAGTTTATTTCTGTTTCCCATGGAAGCTTTTGATACAGCGAATCATCAGGTATTCATGTTTCTACAAAAGAATGGAATATAACTTCTCTCTGTTACTGGTCTCGGATACCTGTTGCTTATAATGGGGATGAGTTACCTTCAATGGAAAGATATTTGAAAATACTATTTGTCAAAATAATACTACTCTGAGTGTTCTGACATGGATTCCCTGAAAAAAACCAGTAATTAAAGAAATCATGAAAACATCCACATTTTTATTTGAAATATATTTTGGCTTGAGTACTTGACTGATTTTGACGTGGGGCAACTCCTTTATTTTCCCTTGCCTCCCCTGTCTTGAATGTCCAGTGTCAGTTCAGTTGATATTGTGAGGCTACTGAGAGAAGAATCAGTTCAGTAGGGGTTTGAGATGCTTTCGAAATTGCACGTTACGCTAAAGATAATGTCTCATTTAATATGGTCATGTATGTGTAGGGGTGACATTTCTCTGTGGTCAGGGCATGTAGACTTATGATGGTGCAGTGTTTCTGCTTTTGTCTGTTGAGTTGCATAATAAATCTAAACTATGTTCTTCTGACTAGTGGGAATCTGTCACTTAATATAGTTACCATGTGAGTTGGATGATTTGGTGGGATGGTCAAAGAGCTACAGATATCACAGAGTCTTTTCTGATGATCTGTCTTAAGCCAGAGAACTTGAGTGGCATGAGATAGACAGAGAATTTGAAAGAAATTTTTTTCTAGCTATGCCCTCTTAACTCTGGAAAATAGCTTTAGTTTAGTCATCTATTTTAGTTAAAGCTTTCTAAATTTTGCTTTCATATTCTTAGTCTCTTAATTCTACTATATTAGTGTTGTACCCATTGCAAGGGAATATTTAGTTTTTCAGACATTTCCATTTAAGTGTTCTTAAACAAAGAAACAGATGAAATTGTGTTATATTTAAGTATTACAAATGTCCAGACTTTTTTTTTCTGGTTCGGTGGAAGGTTCTGTATTGTGTTCCTTGCATGGATTAAACAGCGTTCTTGTTTTGTGTGGCGTGAGTTGTTTGCTGTCCCGTATTCTGAATACCAATAAGTCCACAACTTGTTTCTCTGATGCTTTTCCAAAATATAATTTAAAAAGGGCAGTTGAGGTTCATAAAATGCACAAGATTCTTCCTTTACTCTTCAAAAATATTTTCAGAGTTTGTTTTAGAAGTCAGGTGTTGTAAGCTGTAGGGCTTCTAAATCCAGATGGAGATGAACTTTCTTCCGGTTTTTTGGGGTTTTTATTTTTTTTGTTCTTTTGCATACTTCTAATGACTTAGCTTAATAGTACAAATTTACTGTTGGTTATGATATTTTCCGATACTGAAATATGAGGAACTTTTCCTGGAATCTTTTCCATAATTAAGATAGAAAAGAGCATTAAGGTGACATTACCTTTTCTAAGTAAATGATTAAAATCATTAGATGTACTTTTAAAATTGAATAACTTGGTTTGGATTCTTTATATCTTACCATAAAATAAATTTCCTTGAAAGGAAATTGAAAATTTTCATACAGATGCTAAATGCTGTTGGGGCATCTGTTCGCAGATATGAGCATGCATGTATATTAACCCCTGCTGAGGTAAGCACATACACTTCATTGGCAAAAATTACAGTATTTGAAATGGACTCCAAATCCTGCTGACTATTACTAATTGCTTTGGATAGCAATTTTTGATGTAGAATTTACTGGTAACACTTGAACCTGGACTCATGGTGGTGAGAGTTGCTCTCCTTTTCTTTCCAAGCAGGGCTGGAAGGAAGAGGAAAGAGACTTGAATCTCTTACAAAAGTTTCTTAATAAGCATTAACCGAGAGCAGCAGATTTACTGGGGAGGGAGGCAGTTAACGTTTTAAAGGTTATTCTGCCAAGTTTATGTATCTGAAATTAACCAACTTGGTTTTTTGGCAGTTACAAAGGAATTCACAGCACTTCCATGACTAGCTTGAACAGAAAGCCAGCATTCCGTTATGAGTTATGTAGATTATGGAAGGGCTGGTAGAGATAAAACTTCTTTTTGTAGATCCTTTGATTTGACTTGTTCCTTACATACTAAGAATTTAATCTTTCCTATCAGCACATACATACGTTTTCTTATTACTTCTGAGTTGGGGTTAGGGTTAGAAGCAGCAGATGTGAGTTAAACCAAGGGAAGAAACCTCTCTGTGTTCTTACAAAGTACAGCAATGGGCGGTGTGTGCCTGTGTTTGCAGAATTAACAATGAAAGACCCAACACTTTTGTTAATTCCTTGAAACTCTAAGTTGCTCTACAGAAACTTTTACCATTAGTGAGGGTGTGACTCAAAGCATGTCTGGTAGCTGAACTGGCAAAACTGTAAAATATTCCTGTTATATCTGTAAATATGGATGGAGTGGAGGAGGGACTGTGTCATACCTCATGTAAAAGTTCTTGAGCTCAGTGAAGATGCAGTATGGGGAACTGCACATGATAGCTTGTGGTTTACTTCATGAGTCGTGTTAAGAGGCGTTCGTTTGGTGTGGTGGTAGATCATGATCTTCTGTGGGATTAGAGTAAGACAGTGTTAGTGATGATCACCTCTATACCCCAAAAAATGATTTCAAAATAAGGTATTATTCTATATGTAATTTCCTACTGTTTTCAAGATACTTCAGATAATGCGGCTAACGGGCAGTTGCCACCTTCCAATCTTCAGGTTAGTCTTCAGATTTTTGTGATGTGCTTGAAGCAATACCCTGTTTGAGCAGAACAGAAAAAAATATTTGAAGAATTCTATGCTTGCCTCTTACTTTCATTTACTCAATGAAAAATCAGAAGAATTTGCAGAGTGCTTGTATACACAAGTCTTTAAAAAGCAGTTAGAGGAGGATCTTTTTCATCCATCTCTGTGAGGTCCAGAAAGAACTTTCCTAACTTGTGTAGTAGTGAAGCTAGATTTTGAGATTTTAGTCATGTATTTTTGAAATGACTGATCCTTTGCAGCATGGCATTTTAAGCTTTTAAGTTTCATTTATTTATTCTCTTTTCATATCTGATACTTCAAGTCAGCTTTTTAAATAATGAAGGTACTTTATGCAAAACAAGCTTGCCTAAAACTTTATAGGCTTCATTAACACTTCTTCCAGCTTATAGTACCTAACAGGTATTTTGGAAGACAATGATAAGCTTAGTTAGGGGAGGGTGCTGAAAAAAAAATTGTTTCCCTTTCCCTGACAATGAAATTTAGACTTACCACATGCAGACGTAGGCTGGACAAGTCTTCTCTGCACTCAATGTACTAGTTTATGCTGGTCAGGTTTAAAATTAAGTCCATTGAGTGTCACAGAACCATAGAATGCTTTGGGTTGGCAGGGACCTTTAAAGATCATCTAGTCCAGCCCCCATCTGGCAATAAAAAAGATTTATTTCCTGACTAAAACACACTTTCTGACTGTTGCAGTTTCCCAGAGAATGACATCCTCCAGTCATTTGCGTGTCCTGGTACCAGTGTGTGCCATATCTGTTCACAAACACAAGCGACTCCATGACAGTGCAGGTGTGCCGCGTGGGTCGTGGCCGATCCCGCCTCTGCCACATCTCCTGTGGGACCGTAAGCAAGACCAGGCAGGAGAGATGCGCTACTGCCTTGGTGCTGCTTCAGCAGCAGTGCATCCTGCTTTGCATCCTGGGGACTTGCATATACCTGTCTCCTGTTCCCTTATGCTTCTGACAGCTCCAGGGATGATGAGAGGGGCTATCCAGCAGAAAAGCATCTGCAGAACCACTCGTGAAGTGCCCACTTGTTCAGCAGTAGGGTTTGGAGGTGGATTTATAAAGGGAATGGAGTTTTGCCTCAGGAAGACCATTATGTTGCACTCAAGACTTGGTGATATCTGGATGCAGAAGGAGAACTTTCTTTCTGATAATGTTTCTAACATCAGCTTTTTTTGGATTTGATTAAATCAAGGTAGATTTCAGGCACGACTATATTGGAGTACGCAGTGGTTCCTTTGAAACTGTGAAACAAAGCTTTAACAGGCCAAACAGTTGTTATGAGTTTGCCTTGCTGCATTGGAGGAAATATGGTGAGTGCTTGTGAGCAAAATTAGCTTGGCCTTTCCTTATGCTTGCTGCATCAGTTTAACATGAAGGAAGTGGAGCAACACACAGGACAATGTTGATAAACTTATTTTTTTGCCTATCTTTGCTGAACAGAAAAGAGTCTGAAGGAAAGAAAGTATGATGTGAAAAGGTAGTGGAGGAGTATTGGAGGGAGGGAGGAGCTGCAAAAACCCCGAGGCTTCCAGCTTAAAGAAGTTTTCTTGTTTTCATGCTTTTAGTTTGTGAGCTACATGTGCACACAGACTGTATCCTGTTTGCTTGCAGTGACTGCCGGCAGTGTCACCAGGATGGGCACCAGGACCACGTAAGTGTGGATGCCTCTGCAGCAGAAAGCAGCTGCGAATTTTCGGTGTGAAAACATGGGCTAGAGGAGAGGGAGGAGTCTTGGTCTTCTCTGCAGTGTGCTGCCAATTATCAAAGCACTTTTTTTACTTATTGGCTGGCAAGGGAAATGTGGCTTCAGAATGTATTGCAGAGAGTGAGATGAGCTTAAATTCTGACATAGTCATGATGCCTGTGCTGAAAAGTCTGTGCAACATCCCAATTAAAACTTTAAAAAGAAAAAAAAAAAGAAGCATCTTAAAAATTTGCATTGCAGAAGTCAGCATGGAACTCTTTTTCTTGTGTATTCTGCTGTTGGCTGCATTGCATCCCTGGCAAAAATTACCACGTTCCTCAGGCTTCCTGCAGTCTGTCTGAGACAAGACTGGCCAGCTTCTCTCTGTAAATACACATAATACTGACCTTTCAGGATTTTTTGTTTTTTAGAAGAACATTGGTTTTGGTGGACTGTGGAAAAAAAAGCATTATGTGATAAATTTTTTGATAGTTTGATAAACTTCTTTGGGTGAAATGTAAGAATGCACACCTTCATATTTATAGTGAGAAAATACTTAATGTCCTACTCAGTGTTGCGGTTTCCTCAGAGCTGTTCGAATTGCTGATATTAAAGTTAGGTTGAAGATGCTTCTGTGTGTGCTTTGTGTGATGCTAACTGGTAGTGTGTTCCCCCAGGATACTTATCACCACCACTGGAGAGAGGGAAATCTTTCTTCAAGTGCTCGTTGTGAAGTTTGCAAAAAAACCTGTGGCTCTTCTGAGGTGCTCTCTGGCATGAGATGTGAATGGTGTGGCATCCTGGTATGTTGTGCTGTTGCATATATTTGTGGGAACCATGTAGTTGTGTGTGCGTATATATATACGAGCACATACTTTTTTTATATAAACGCTATTTGTATACTTTATATATGCTTTGTAAATACTCTTCATTTGTACACTTATTTATATGTATGTATGTATGAATTAGATGGAAAATCTGATTTTTTTAAAATCCACCCCTCCATTAGTCATTAAAACAAGCAATGCTCAAAATCTCAAAATTACGTAAATCCAAGGCAGTTAAAATTTAACAGGGACTAATCATTATAGATTTCTGCTTGGAAGTCTGCAGTTACTTTTCCTGTGTGAAATAGGAATTTCTTTCAAATCACATGAATTCTGAAAGGTCAAAAACTTACCATTCTAATACACTTGTTCCTCTTTCAATGTAGAATAGCTCTTAAGCTATGTGGTTGGTTTTGTGTTGGTTTGTTGGGGTTTTTTTGTAATTTTTCAGTGTTGGTTTCTGTGTTTTTCTGATCGCATCCCACATGTTTAATTCCTGGGCAATATGATGGTAGCCTTCAATAATCCTCATGAAGGTCACAGCTTTTCACGTACTGATGTGCAGTCTGCTGTGTAGATAACGATTGTTTCATTCACTTAATGCTACCTCCTACTGAAATATGATGAATGTGCAAAGTGGCACCAGATAGGGTGGGACCAAAAAGTGTATGTAATAAATCATTAATGTGCTGCTTAATGCAAGGTGGTGTACCCTATGTAATAATAATTTTAAATGAAACTGTGTAGTTATTCAGTATGTCAGGTATGATTTGAATGATTTAATTTTTAAAAAAGTATTCCAGGTTTTGTACTTTTAATCCGAGTCACAATTTCTGAGGTGGGAGGGGCTGTCTTTGAGAGTAGTAACTAATACAACATGCTGTGTGGTGACACATACAAAGGTATGTGTATTCAGTAATGGCAGAAGGTCTTGCACAGGTGTAAAGGCAGAAACTAGCCAGTCATGTTTTGGAATAAAACTCCAAGCAGTGTTATCTCTGAATGTAAGAGGATGTTGCTATTTTCAAGCTTTTCAATATAACCCACCAACCTTTCCCACCTCCCCCAGTAAATACCCCTGTAGAATGGAATATCCAGGGTTTGAGACAAAAACTTTAAACTTCTTCACTTACCTGTATAAAGACCTTTAGTTTTTAATAGAGCAGGTCTGTAGTGCTTTGGAGTTTCTACACCTGTTAAGACTTCCCATTATTGGCTGCATAAAAACAGAAAGAAACACATGAAAATCGAGGATGAAAAATGGGTCA
Organism: Eurystomus gularis; assembly: GCA_013400335.1. Lineage (NCBI taxonomy): Eukaryota > Metazoa > Chordata > Aves > Coraciiformes > Coraciidae > Eurystomus > Eurystomus gularis. The sequence goes on from VZZY01015479.1 coordinate 96,325, forward strand.
CTCATTTCATGAAGATGATTTACAAAGGGTCCAAATACATCCTAGCCTGTGTTTTACAATTCCAGTGCATATTTTGTTATTAAGAAACTTGCTTTCTTTGTGTCTCACGAATTTCTTAATTGATGCTTCTACTTACAGGCTCATGCTGCTTGCTACATAATTGTCACCCCAGAATGTACTTTTGGAAGATTAAGGAATATGATTCTTCCTCCAAGCTGTGTGCAATTATTTTCTCGCAACTTCAGCAAACTGCATTGTTTTCGAATATCAGAAAATTTACAAACAGAATCAGGTAAAAAACTTTCGAAGTTTTGTGCAACTAATTGATGAGCACATTTAACCTAGTGTTGTAATTCACCAAAGCATATGGTTACTAATTTTCACTGGCTTTTGTGGCAATAGTATAACTTCCTGCTATTTCTTGGACAGGATAGAGATGTTTAAATATAGATTGTGTGCCAAATGCTTAAACTTCTGTTTACCGGTGCAGGGCAATTTGAAAACTGTTCTTTAAATAGTAAGTATGCAGGAAGTGAGAACTTAAGATCCAAAAATTTGCTTAGCAGGTTAGTGTTATGATTGCTACAGACACTCGCTGATAGACATGTTGTTTTTTATTTGGCATGTCATGTATACAGTTATTTTTATTTGCCTCTTTGATTAAGCATCTGCCCTTTAAAGATTTTTGTGCTGAAAGGAAATAATGTATTTAGCAGGGTAATGTTCTGCTGCCATCTAGAGCGTATCTTTGTTTAACAGCTCTTTAGGAATTTTTTTTTTTAAGCTGCTGAAATGTTTTCTAATTTATGTTTTGATTATTATGTTCTTGTAAAGCCTTTCTTTTGGTGCTTGAATACGATAGGAAAGCAAAGAAAAGACAGGCAAAATATAGGCCATTGAAGTTAAATATTTGCAACTACACTTTTTTCAACCTGCCAGGTTGCTCTTGAACTTTCTGCAGTGAACATGTAGGTTTGGTTTTGGTGAAGGCAGCTGGTGGCCAGCAGGAGCCGTGTGTTCTCACGTGCAGAAGCTATAGCAGGAGTCCTGCTTCTGCATAAACTGCATGACCCTAAGTGTACACAACCTAGATAGCTGAAGAGACCAACAGAAGTGTGAAGGGAGAGGGGGGGGAAACGTTGCTTTTGTTGGTTGGCATGTTTTTTTCAGTAAGTTATTTTTCTTTTTAACGAATTTGTTTGTTGGTAGGGGAAGAAGTACAGCACATACTTGAAAGTCATGGTGTTTTTAATGCTTCCAACATAAGACATGTCAGAAATAAACAGTATGAATTAGCTTGGTTTTGCTGGAACACTCATTATGAACCTTGATTCAAGTCTGGTATTCTGCAAGTGTCCCAAGGACTTAAGTGAAGACCAAGTTGTGTTATTATTAGCAGAAGTTAATCACAGACCTTTTAAATAACCTCTTCGGGTGTGACTTTTCATCTAAGTTTGTCTTTTAAACAGTGGTGTGTTGTTTAAATATATCAGACTTTTTCCTTTTTATAATTTTTTAATTGCCTCTAACTGATACCGAGCACCTTGAGTGAGAGAACCCAAGGTTATAGCTGCACCTTCTAGTCACTTCCTTCATTATTCTTTGTGGTGGAAGAGGAGTTTTTCCATTTCAGGACTTAGGCTACATGCTAAATATATGAGTTTGTGTTACTCATGTTCTAGGATTTTAAAGGTAATAATGTTTTTTGCATTTCTTTGATTAACATGTATGTTTTGTACTTTGAACTGAAATAATGCAGTGCAGACCAGTCGTTATCTGTTGGTCAGGGGAGATACTCAGTGACTTCATTTGGACCATTTCCAATGCTTTGATGTGATATGAAAAAAAAAACAAACAAAAAACAACCTGGAGGAACCCCACCACTTTTGGAAAGCCAGAATGCATTTTTATACTGCTCAGCCTGCATATACCCAGATAAAATACAGAAACGCTCTGAAAAACTTCTTTTCTAACACGGGATCTCTTTTCTGCTAGTCTGAGAATTTCCACTCCTTGGTCTCAGCTCCCTGTCATGGTGGGCCACAGCCTCCCAGGGTGGAGGGGCTGCTGACACCCAGGGGAGCAGGGGCTGAGCCGTGTGGATGCTTCCCTTACCTCCTGCTGCTGGTCCCAGGCATACCTCTGAATTTGATGGCTGCTTCTAACACTTGACACCTTCATTTTTTTCATGGTCAGTGGCCATGGTTGTGGTTCAGCACAAGGCACGGAGAATAGTATTTGTGGTGCAGTACCTGCGTTGCAGTCTGCTGTGCTTAAGGCATTTTGTTCTGTTTTTCCTTGGCTGATGATGGTATGTAACACTTGTTTTAGGACCTAGGGCCATGATGTTCAGGTAGAAGTCCAGTGCCTTCACACATGGCTCCTTGTTACACCATTCATGTCCTATTGAGGCTTGCTTTAAAACCTGTTACTGGAGTTTTGCTGCTCTCAGTTGTGTGCTGGAGATAACTGTCTGCTAGAGGCACCAAATACCATAACTGTGCAGGTCTTTCCCTCTGCCCGGATTCTTCCTTAAAGACAGAGCTGGGATTTGCCTTAAATTATTTCTCACATCATCCTGCATTGAGGGAGCTCAGTGCTCTGGCCTGGTAGTCCTCCTTGTTATCCATGTACAGAGAACAGACCTATATTTTCTTTGAAAAACCCACTTGACAGCTCCCTGACACTCCTCAGGACATGTCTGAAGCTCCTCTGACTTTGGAGCAGCTTGGGTCAGCTACCCTGGAAGTTGCTACTGTGTTTCCAGGGGAAGGTGTAGGCTCCCGATAGCAAATATTTTTAAAGGTTGCATGCACATTCTGGGTATTTCTGGGGAGCAAGAGCATTTCAGCTTAATTGAAGCATAATTAGCACGTCTGTGCTCATTTCTGTGGGACGAGTTTTGCAGGCATGCTCGTTGAGGAGTCCTCACATTGGGCATCACTCAGAAGATTATGAAAATACTGGTCTGCAGTACCAAAGAAGGGTTGGTGGTCACCTGGATAAGCTAAATGCTGCAGGCAAAAGTCTTCCCAAGATGATGGTTGGGAAGTGCCAGATGACATTTCCTAGACAGAGAATGAGCACATCATCGTTGACCTATTGGGGAGCATTTGTCCAGATAAGCTTTTGCCACTGAGTCAACACTGAGCGTCATGGCTGTTCATGACATTCATTCAGTGAACATCTCTGTGCTGAAAGTGATTTTTCAAAACTCTTGGACTACCAGGGGGAGCAACGGTCGAGCAATTCTCCCCCCTTCCTCCAACTAACTCATGTCTTAACATATTTCAAAAGAAGTCGTAGAACTTCACTGGGATAGTTCCAAGACGCTGTTCGTACAGATTGCTATCCAGACTGAGGGAGAAAGAATAATAAAAGAAATATTCAGCTTCTTCCCATCAAAAGTTAGAAAAAGGGGAGGATTGGGAGTAGTCAGGAATTCTTTCATTTCTTATTGTTGTATTTACTTACTCTTTTTTAAAATTTGATTTTGTCTGAAGTGAAATTTGAGAAGGCATTCAGCTTCCAATTATTTCAGGGCGTTTCAAAACCATATTGTCTAAATTTCTCTCTGTTTGTCAACTATAGCAGGGAAAGTATTTCAACCCTTCTTTTGTATTTTAAAAACACCAACCAACCCTGCAACATTGTTAGTCTTTCTTGTAGTTGGTTGAGGAATTACCCCAATATTCAGTAAGTTACCTGGTCTCCAGTTTAGGACTTCTGCTATGTATATTTCTTGACAGGCTGAGATTCTGCTTCTTGGAAGGTTTTCCTGCATTAGGATTCTGGCTTCCCTAGTACCTCTTTTGCTCTAAATATCTGTCTTTACTGATTTCTTTTTATTTTTTTCTTTCTTGTTTTGTGCTTTGATATCCTGCTTTCTCCCTCAACTGCAAGGCATAGTTTTTATAAAGGCATGGCCTGGTTCATACCTTTTGGGAACTTTGCAGTGGGTAGGAGTATGAATGCTATTACACAATCAGCCCATGCTGGCTTGGTTTAAGTTGCTCACCACTGCTACCCTTAAAGAAGACAACTTACTACATTTGGATTTGCACCAGTCTCCCTCTATGGACCTGCGTATCAGAATGGAGTGCAGTCAGGATGTTGTCTTCACAGAAGCAAATGTTAATGTTAGTAGCTTTTATTTTAATCTCTTCTAAGTATTTTATGTGTGGTTTTACAAGCTGTGTTATTATCTGACGTTGGGTCCTAGCTTTTAGTAAGGGCAATGAGCTGCTGTCAAAGTACTCTTCTGGAGTGTGGTAGTTTCTCTTTGTCTGTCAGCAAATCTGTTTTTTCAGTTATGGAAATTATTTATGTAATATCCATACTTCTGACTGGAGAGCTGTTACTGCAATTCCTGGACTGATTAAGTGATTTAAAACTTAATGGAAACCATATATACTTCAGTCATAGGCTAACATTGCAGCTTGAGAAAGAGATGAAATGCAGTAGTTGCGGTATTGAAGCTACTAGTAGGAAGACTTCAGATACAACTTCCCTCTAGTTAAATGACAAAGTAGATTTGGGTTTTTTAAATGTTGGTTTTATATTATGGATTATTATCATAAAATAGAAGAAGAAAATGTGCTTTTCTAATTGAATTGTTTTGTGTTAGCTTCTTAAATGGAAACCACACTTAAATGACAAACTTTTTTAAAAATCCTATTTCAAATTAACAAGAATTCTGTGTTAAAATGTTTTTGTTTTTACAGATGAAGATGATGATGTTGATGGGTCAACACAGGGATCAGCCAAAGATGTCCAGATTTCAACAGATTCAAGTAAGCAGGATTTTAGTTAATGGTGAATATCACCCATTCCAGTCTTTATTCATAATCTTAACTTGCTTTGCCTTATGAAAAAGTATTAAATGGCTGTTTTTCTAATGCTAGGTATCAATTTGAGGTCCAAAGTTTCAGTGCAACACATTTATCCAGGGTCTTACAAATATCTCATCAACGTTTTGCACAGTTAGAATGGCGTAAGTGATCATCTGTTCATCACACTGACAAATAGATGATTTCTCTCACCCTGGTAATCAAAGAAAGCAAGCATGGTGTTAACAATCCATAGATAAGCAACAAATTGAAAGGGCAGACAGCATGTCTTTCCAACGCCCTTTTCTTTTAAGATACCCGCTTCCAGATCTTACTGAAGACACCGAATTATTTTTAAAAATTTTTAAATTTTTTTTCCTTGGGCCTGTTGCAGTAAAAGTGTGTGTTCCTATGCATTGGGATTGAGGCAGGCTGCTTGCTTCATAGGCAGTTAAATTCTTACACATGTGGAGTTTTCTGACATTGGTATTAGCCAAACTCTTACTTTTCAGAAGATGAAGCCAACCACAATTTAAGGGTATCCCACCCTCTACATCCATATTAGTAACTAGAAAAACATGGTACTTACTAGGTAATAAAGCTTCATGGGTTGTTGTAAAAACTGAAATTTCAAATCAATAAATACGGGGGTTTTTTCCCCTTTAAATTTTTTTTTCATAAAGTTCCAACACAGCTAATAGGATAATTATGCAAATGCAGTTTGGAATTTTAAAAACTCCAGCTCAGTTAATAATTAACTCAGTCATGGAAGTTCTCTCAAGCATGCTTTTATTTAATTTCTTAAAATTTGAAGCTGGTGTCTCTTAATGACTGTAAGTTACAATCCACCACCAAGCTCCCTTATTATGGGACTAGGCTCTGACTAACTGCAGTTTATCTGAGAAACTTACACTTTATCCAGTGTTTTACATTACATAACTGGTTGAGTGTCAGGACTTTTCTACTTCACCAACTAAGGCTATTTCACTTACTCATGACTATCAAAGAAAGCAAATTATGTATCCAGATATTTCAGAGAGATTGGTTGAAAGTAGTAGTACAGGACAGTTCAGCTTTAGACAGCCTTCCCAAAAGAAGGAAAAAAGATAGGCGAATTGGGGGCAGACACATGAGTCACAGTGACCTGTGGCCTGCTTCAGCTGCTTTACCCAGGAATTCATGCATGTATGCATGCAGAAGATGGAAACACCATCCACAAAAAGAGTTAGAAATAGCATTTAGTGAGAAGACAGGACAGACTGTGCCGATCAGGCCAGACATGCACACAAACCAGCAACCTATTTACAGGTGACAGCTTCTTTTATCTCCTTATCCTTCCATTTTCCCACACTTGTTCTTCCCCAAACCATCCTGATCCCTTTCTTCTCCTGCCTTTGATTCCTACCCTAAACATCCCCTAACAGCTCTTGTGCAATCCTGGAATGCTCTCCCCGTGTGTCTCATAGAGCCCCACACCCTGAGGCACCTTCTCAGGGCGTGGCTTCTCTGATAACTTCTCTGACAAAATTACTTGGGTTCACCTGCCAGCCATTGTGTTTCTATGCCTCTCTGTGTGGGGGGAGTGATAACTTATCAAACTGAACTTGACAGAGGTACGGCTACAGCATGCTGGACCTTTCCTACCCATCTCTAGATAATACCATTTGTGTGCTATGGATCAAGAGTGAACTGCTTGTTAGCTTCTGTGTCTTGACTCGCTACGTCTGCCACCACGTTTTGGATGTTACTGTACTCTTCCTCAGGAGTGTCTGAACAGAATTACATTCCAGAAAAGTGTAGCTTTTGTTAGTTTTAGCTCTCCACACCTTACAGATGCATATTTTTAGAAACAGTGAAAACAAATCAGAACAAGTTGAATAATACTCACTTGTAAAGACGTGCTTTTCCGTAGGAAAGAAGTCAATAGGAAAGGATGCAAAGTCTGTAGATTAATACCGGAAGAAAATTTGAGTTAGTGGTCTGTGTTCCCTTTTGTTTCTTTGCTGTTGTAGTAGGCTTGTTGAGTGAAGTGTAAAGTTAGAAGAGTTAATTCCTAATTTTGGGAGCTTAAATATGCTAAGTCAACCATGAAGCCTAGTCCACCAAGACACTGAAGCCAAAATCACAAAAGGACCGTAAAAACAGCTCTACACTTTTTGAGATTATAGATTTAACAGATTTACAGAGCAGATTTGGAAAAGGACTGTAAATCTTTGTGCCTGAGAACATGAGCTAGCTTCTAAGGACTTGTCTACACAGTGAACAATTAACTTGAGGAGAACTGAATGTTACAGGGATAGTAGGATAAACATCATGTGGGTGCTTTCATTAGTGTAGTTAGTTGTATTGCCTGGGGAAGAAGTTGAGCTTCAAAGTTTGTTTTCATACTGAAATAATTCTTGGTCATTCTGGGAATATATAACTGATAAAACTGCTCTGTATTAACAGACCTGTGATAGCTGGGAGTGGAGGCAAAGAAGGGGTGTAAAAGTGCTCCTTAGGGGTGCCCCTCAGGGGTGTGCATTGTCTGTCCTTTTTCATATGCAGTGTTGAATGGGGTTTCAGCCAGCACAGACTCTTCTTGTTTTTCTGGAGACAGAATTCATTGATCTCAGCTAAGATGCAGCCACAGATGTAATCTGTCAAGCTTGAGAAGTCAAAGGCAAGCTTTTGAAAGCCATTCCTATTATTTCATGGTAATATGAAGACCTAGTGGAAAAGGGCGGGGGGGAGTTGGTTTGTTGTACATATGCAACAAACTAATGCCAGAGGAGCTTTGCAGTAATTCCTGAAATAAAAAATGAGTTATTAAGAGCTCTTACTTGTGTGTCAGCCTGCAGGGATCTAGGAACATGAAAAGACATTATATTCTACCGTAAGTGCTTGCCAGGAATCAGTAAGAGCTGAGGGTACTTGACTCTGGTATAGCGAGGCCTAGGCAGCTTTTATTCATTTTAAAGCTTATCCCTCATAGACAGTGGTCGAGGGATGTTGCTTATTCATGTCCTCAGTTTATTTCCTCACAAAAGCTTCTGTTCAGTGGTACTTCAAGACATGCTCAGACAAGTTGAATTGCTGTAGCTGGTGTCATGCTGAAAATGTTTTCTTCCCAAGGACGGTTTGCTTCACCCGCATTTGAAGATATTTTGAAAAAGAGGATTATGCTCAACTATGTTGAATGAACTAGTGGCTTTAAGTGCTGGAAGCAGTTGTGTGTTTCCTTTTCTTGGCTGAATTGCCTGTGACTACTAGGGAAAGAAAAATGAGTGTTCTGAAAAATCACGTTACTTTTTCTTTTACTTTCTCAATTGTGCATATATTCCTTTCCTTCCCTCAGCTGCTTTCATCTGCCATTCCTGACACTTGATATTGCCCGCTATCATTCTCACTTCTCACTAAGTTGTGTTCTGTGCTCTTCCTCAACTTGTCTCTCCCAATTCCTCTCCTTCCCCAAGCGCAACATTTACTCTGTGGTGTTGCTGCCCCTTTGGCTTGATTCCTTTTCAGTCTGCCTGTCCCCCTCTTGTTCCCTGAGTCCCTTCCCCCCTCACACTTGATGTCTCATACCAGTCAGTTGTCAAAACCTTGGCTGCTCTAGATGTCTGTTTCAGGGAAGGCAAGCACCTCTTCTTAATGACTTCCTGAAAAAGTAAAGAGATTTTATGGAAAACGTCTTAAAGAAGAAAGATTGAAAAAAGTTCCTGTATTTCTCTAACATTATTGCCAGAGGGCTACAGAGAGATATTAGCAAATGTTATTAGCTAGTATAGATTTGTTTGCTGCCTTAGGGGTCCTTGTGACAACTCTTATCAGATTTTAAAAAATAACCATAGATACTTAAGAATGACATGGAGATCTGTGCTTTTTGGATTGTTTCTGTGATTATGCATTCTCTTTGCTTTAACATCCTCCTAGCCTTGATGCTTGGGTATAGTTTCTCCATAGCAGCCCACTGGAAACGCGTACAGACATGTTACAGGAGGTGTAATGAGGGCTTAGCAGACTTTCTGGCTCTGTGTGTGTGCAACCTGTTTGCCAGGGATGTGTGAAGAGTGAGGGGCATGGCCCCGAGCTGGGCATCTCTGCCCCATGAGGGTCTCTCAGCTGCCTGTGTACTGTCTGATTCAGCATGTGCCCATCTTCCACAGGACAGCTCTCAACAGAAAACCCTCTCAGAAGGAGGTTTTAGGAATGAGGGGAGAAATGGGATGTGCGATATTGTCAGCGAACATACTTTTCACAGTGTGTCCTTCCACAGCCCCTCTTTTGCCAGGTAGTGCTTTGCTCAGGTAGCTGTTCACCTGATGAGTAAGGGACATAAAATGTTATTGTATTAAATAGACCCAGGTCACTGGCTTAGTGCTTGCTTCTGTCTTGTCCCTAACTTGTGACAGTGTGGAGGAGACATTCACTGTAATTCTGCAAGCAGGAACAAACTGTTTTCAGGAAGCAGCTAAGACAGCATCTCTGGATTTTTCTTCTAAAGGTACTTGTGAAAATGTTCAGCCTTCGTAAAAAGGGCCATTGTACTCTACTAAAACTGCTTATAGTTAACTAAGCATGTCATATGTTCCTCTGAAACATATAAATGGATTTGGAGCCCTAAAGCTAGCGGGAGAAGCACATAAAACCAGATCAAATAGTCATAAATACAGCAGATGCTTGCAGAAGTTCCAAAAAAACAGCCTGGAGATGGCTGAAGAGGTGGCTACCAGTGAGGGAGGATGGCTATTAACAGAGCTTTGCACTTCATGACTGTCTTGGAACTAGAGGGATTTGAGCTGCTCAGGAAAACAAGTTCAGAGAAGTGACACACCTGCAAATGGCATCCCTGGAAGAGGAACTGCTGGAGAAAGGAAGACTCCAGGTTTCCGAAAGACTCTCTTCAAGACCAGTAAAAGAAAAAATACACAATTCTTAATGTGCTTTATTGCTGCCTTATAGATGGTGAATAGTAATACTGAAATAAACCAAAATTTGTCAGTCCACGCTGTTGTAATTTGAAGTAGCAGCGACTAGATAAGGAAAGCAGACAGCAAGCATGTGGCTAGCACAAGTTTTATTGGGAAGAATGGTTCTTGGTAAGCAGTGTTGCTAGAATTTAGTCTTTTAAGAGTAAATTCAATATGTTTAATGTAGGCCGCTAGCTTTCTTCAGTGAATGTTTCAGCAGAAACATTCAGGACTACATCATTTTCTTGTCTCAGCCACAAGCTGCACATAAGTCTTTTCAGAAGCTATGTCCTGTCTGTGGGGATTCGGGAGTCAAAGAACATGAACTTTGGACTCATCAGATGCTGTTTTTCTTTTTCCTGAGAGAACTTGGTATCTTAGCCTCTGAAATCAGTTCCATGGTTTGGTAAATTATGCCTGGAGCTGAGCTTTTTGTAGTTTTTTTCCCCTTGAAAAGCATGAGCATGAAGAACAGTTTTTTCCACTCAGTATCCCACAATAAGAAAAAAAGTAACGTGTTTTTCAGGAGGAAGTCCTGAGACTGTGTACTCTGTTGCAACAGGAAAAGATAACAGACGTTCAGCAGTGAAGTGTCAATATGAAAACACAGGCAATATTCCTTTAAATACCAACATTTGTGTCATGCATCTGTTGTGTATCAGCAAGACTTTTTTTATACTAAGTAGTGGTATGTAGACATCACTTCTGTAATTGGATCATGTTCTAACATTTAAAAATTGGAACAGGAGGAAGAAAGAGCTTTCTCTAACTTTAAAAGTGATTGTAGTTGAGGTTTTTTCCAAGGCTAGTTAGGCAAATCAGACTGGCATAAGACAGCCCTTAACTTTCGTGTTGTGGATGTACACTTAAATTAGTTGAGAAGTGTTTTTCTGGATGTCTAGTTGTGGTTAGATAAGTAGGTGTTTGTTCTTTTGTTAATGTGTCCCCAGAAGCTCATGTGCAAGAAAGCCATCTTACATCAGGCTGAAGTAAAAGTAACCCCTGTGAGGAGGACAGTGACTCCTCTGTTAAACGTGATTTTCACTGATAAATTGAGCTTGTTTTGAGTTATGGATAACCAGATTACTTTAAGGAAATCAGGACTGAGCATGCTGTATATTTCGCTAAGGAATGTACTTGAGCTTAGGACACTACTGCTGGTCTGCAGATCTAAACTCCTCCTTGAAAACCAGTTTATTTTAAGATTCAAGTCAAATTTTGAAACATCTGGCTTGTCTTAAGAAGTGGAGAGGTCATAAAAAAAAATAGCAAGTTAAAATTGCTAGAGATTCTCTCAGGCCAGCTAGTATCTAGCAAGAGCACACTACAAAGGCAGTTTGAATGAAAACAAGTCCTAAAACTTGATGAATGTTTTTATTCTCAGATGGTTGTCTACCCTCTGGATTGCTAGAGAAAACAGTAGAGATTTTGATAATGTTATGAAAGTTCACACTTAGAACATTGGCTGTGCCGTCAGTATCCAGCATTTGCTGCTCTTTCTCGAGTTGTGTTAGCCCTAAAGAAGGTCACCAGGACACAGTGCGTGTTTTGGTTAAAATTTATCTATGCTAAAGTCACCATGGAGATCACTTTGACAGAAGTCTGTTTCTAAAAGAATTTAACTTTTTCTGACATTAATCCAGCAGGGTTTAAATGACTGGATCACTTTCTGATGTGTGCTGTAGTCTCAACGCAATGGTGGTAGATTCTGATGTGTGCTGTAGTCTCAGTGCAATGGTGGTAGAATTTCAAGGATACAATGTTTAATAAGATCCTGCATGATTAACCAGTTGTGTGGACATTACGGCTTTCAGTTAATAGGTCTAACATTTCAAATCTGAAGATTACAGTTTCTAGTAATTTTATTACTTTTTGATGAGTGCAAGTGTACAGATTTGTTATGAGACCACTCTGTAACACTGTGCTATACAAAGAGTGATTTTTCTTGACAGCTTAGGCCAGCACTGCAATAAAAAGGGCAAATACTGTCTATCAAGACAGCATAGTCTGTTGTAATAGTCATGTCTGTTGTAAAACATGGGCTCTCTGTGGAGTACATAAAAGAACCTGCAAAACTGAGCAGTGCATCAGGTCTCTTCATAAAGGCATGATCAGGAGAAAACCCAAGGTCCGTCTTGTTGGAATCTCCTTTTTCATCTGGATTGATTAACTTGATTCCTTTCCCTAGGTACTGAGGACACACATATTGTACTGATAACATTCATTTGTTCTTAAAACCTCTCAAAACTGCCTGTTTTATGAGGATTTGGCTATACTTTGCTGTTGCTTTTAAAATAGTCACTGAAATGAGAAAGAAGCCTTGCTGTACAGGGGACTGTACCAGACTGAATCTTAACGCACCCTCGTAAAAGGTGAACCTGAAATCCTTAACTCTTCCCCCTTCCAGAGATGTTTGTGCAACCTGTGCTCTGCGGTTTGAGCACCGTTTTGATAAGGCTGTAGTGAAATGAAACATAGCAAAGGGTTCTTCACGTGCTGTACCTTCTTTCTTCAAGTTTCTCTGTTGTTCCTGTATTTTCTCCTCTTGTCTGTACAGTTAACCAGCTATTTTAAAGGACTTTTCTTTGCAAGGATGCTATCAGAACTGGCAGTGTTCTGGATGTGATGGCACTCTTGTCTTGGTTTTCAGGTTGTTGACTTGCCAATAATAAATGCAGTCTTCAGTGGTGAAGATGAAGTGATAACATAAGCAGTATAGATATACATGCAGTTATATCAAAAGCCAGGAAAAAACTGTTGATTACTTGAAATACTCTTCCCACTTTCCTCCTCAAATGTACCCTGTTTTAAATGAACGGTGACAAAACAAAAATTAAATGTTCAACCTCAAAGCTTGCGATGAAGAAACAATTCGGTGGGTTAAAAGCATGTTTTTAGTAGTTCCATTTTACACTTCCTATTTGGGTAGCTTTATGATTTGAGGGGTGTGTTATTGAAATACAATAATTGTTTTCATTCAGGTAAACAAACATTAAAGATATTTGATGGGAACGATGCAGTGAAACGCAACCAGTTTCGGCTGATTTCAGTTCCAAGGATTGCAAAAAATGAAGAAGTTGTGGTAAGATACTCAGTGAAGGTCAATATTCAGTGTGATGAAGGGGCATATGGTTTTATATTACAACGGTTTTACAAATGTAAGTCAACAAAATCTGTAACTGGGCTATAATATTACCATGTAATTTGACTTCTTCACATAGTGCTCTTGGTTTAGAGCATCTGAAGAAGTGGTGGCCTACATACCTATAGCATAACGAGGACCTCAGCACATCACATGTTAAGCAGTCATTCTTCCCTGTGTGACACTGAAGTCTAGTTTTACTGATGTGAGCAGTACTGGATAATCAGCTCCTTAGATCTTACTCATCTTCTATAGTCTTCTGTGGTTTGACATTTATCCTGGACAGCCACCACTACTGCACTTCAGTTAATCAGCTCTGAAGGCTGAAGCATGCTGTACTTACCTCCACTCCTTGGCTGGGAAAGTAACAAATTATTGATCACACAGTGGTGGCTCCCTAGCTTTTTCCAGTGCTCCATCTGGGGTGGAAACATGACTCAGCACTAAATCAAATGTTCTGTACAGAAATTAATTTACTGGGCTGGCCAGAGACCTCATGCTATGCAGAAATGAAGCCTGGAGCATTTATGGGGTGGTGCACAATAGAATTGAGCATGGTGAGGCCTCAAAGTCATAACTTGGCATGGAGAATTTATTGTATCAGAATTTCAACAATTTAAACCTACAACTCCTTAAGATTCTTGTCTTGATATTGTGCTCAGAATCAACAGGAGTCTTGAAAACAGTTTGTAGTGTTCTGCGTGTCAAAGGTCTTCAAGGAAAATTGTGTACAATGCTGAAAACACCTTTATTTAGGAGTGCTACTTGTCTTTCAAACATGTTTTATCAGGCTGCAGCCTGTAATACCGAGGCAGATTAATACCATTTCTGATAAGTGACTTACTGGGCTGTATTCACTGGAGTGTCTGTGTTGGCAGAGGTGCTGCAGGCATGGGCCAGTAATGGATGCACAGTTCCTGTGACTGCTTGCAACTTCAGAGGACAGCCCTTACCTTTCCTCTTTGCAGATGTATGGGTTCAGGGCAGCCTCGTGGCTGAGAAGCTCACTGAGTTTCAGGATCCACTTCAATGCCAGACAATTGAATATGCGGAGTTGGACACGTTCAAGTGTCATTTCTTATTTTCCTTGTGGAGTAAATTTTGCATGCAGTGAATGCAGCTTTATAGGTGCCAAATTTTTACATTTGATCTGTGGAGTTACAGTTTCTATCCCTTGACAACAGTTCTGTGTTGATGTGTCAAGTTTTCTTACTGTATCATCTGCTAAAATTTGTTTTCAAAACTTTGCTATTGTTTTGTTTTATCCCATTGCTGTTTATCCTAAAACATGTGTTAGAGGTTGTTCCGTAAGGAAGATGTTTCTAAACGTCTGTGGCTGTACAGGTATTAACAGTGTCCTTTCCAGAGAGTGTTAGTGTGTCTTGCTCTGTTGTAGGAGGCTGCTTTGAGGGCATACTACATAAATGATGACCAGCAGGAGTATGAGCTTCAGACCTTTACACAGCAGGCGCTGCTCTCTGATGATGTTATCAACAGGAACGATGCTGCAGAGGACAGCAACTTGGGCTCGGTATTCAGAGAATCCATTCCTGAAGCTTGGATCATCAGAGCCAAACCAAAGGACGAGGAAGTGATCAGAATTTATCCTGCCTGGCTGAAGTGAGTGTTTTCCTCCTTTACCACAAGGTTACCCTCCTTCGCTACATTTGTCCTCTGTGGTCTAGCCCAGCATGTTTCAGTTATTTAAGTTGCACAACTATAATAAGAGAATGTAGTTTCTTCTTCTGTATTTCAGGGTTCTTCTGTTTATTTTTCTGAATGAGTAATATACATATTATTCATCTCCGTGCCTGGAAACATGGTCATGGCTTTCTTTACATGCGTGGAACATACTGTGCAACTTATGCAGTTCTATTATCATGTGTTTGGCCAAGAAGATGCAATTTTAGATTAACTGCATCTGTAAACAAATGATGACACACATCTGTCGCTTGAAAGCTTGGTGTTTTTTGGAAGAAATATTAAGTAGGAAGAATTCAGTGTGACTTCTGATGTGAGAATAGGAGGAAGACCAAGAAAAATCTGTTCCATTTACAACTGAGAAAATATACATTTTAAGCCTATTTAGCCATGGAAACAAGACTGACTGGTAGCCATTTCTTAAGAGCAGTGGGATAAAATTTTAACATTTGTTCATTTTACTAATCCAACTATATTGCCAAATTTTACAAAAGACTTGCAAGTAATTCTGTCTAAAGGAAGAAACTAGCAGTGCTACAATTGTAATGAGCAGTTCCTTGAGATCAAAGTCCTTGCTTGTCTGTATGTCTAATATTGCATCTGCCATGGGCCTCAGTGAACAGCTTTTTTCAACTAATGCAAATTTCTGCCTGCCCCCAAAGAAAATTTGCCACTTACGTAAATAAAGGTACACACAGGATAGGTCAAATGGTTGTCCTAAAATAAGTATTTCCTTTCTCTTTAGGGTGGGAATGGCCTATGTTTCTCTACGAGTAAATAAGGATAGCACTACGCAGACCGTGATTAAAGAAGTGCTTCCATTACTTGGAAGGCAGGTAAACAAAATATCCTAACCATGTCCACCTATCACCTGAGTGACCCTGGAGTGGGGTCTGTATGTTTTTTTTCTACAGAAAAATTGCAGTCAGTCCATTCACGGCTAATGCGAATGTTGCTAATGTGTGGTAGATGATCTCTTGTGACTGGTATGATGCTTAAAACTTTCTGCAGTGTATATGGTAGACCTGATTCCTCTATACTGGAAGTTACCATCAGCCTTTCTGGGTCAAGCAGATTTAATTGTATAAGGACAGTGATACTTGGCATGCAGGGGTTTTTTTTCCATTTTTTTACGTCTTGATATAATTAAAATACAGTTCTATGTATCTACACTGCTAATGTTACCATGTTGGGAAAATGGCAATCAGTGTTAGGGTGGTCATGCTTGTCTCCTACTTCTTTGCACTTGCAAAGGAAGTAATAGAAATCATAAAATATCTCAAGTTGGCAGGGACCCATAAGGATCCAAGTCTCTGCTCTTTGCAGGACTACCTAAAACTAAGCCACATTACTGAGAGTGTCATCCAGACACTCTGAATTCTGGATCACCTTCCTGGGAAGCCTGTTCAGTGACCAGCCACTCTCTCAGTGATGGACCTTTTCCTAATATACAGTCCAAAATTGCCCTGGTGCAGCTTCATTCCATTTTCTCGTGTCCTATCTCTGGTTACCAGAGAGCAGAGATCAGCACCTCCCCCTCCACTGCCCCTGTGTGCAAGTCCTGAAAAAGTTCATGGTCAGCTGGGAGTTTGTCATCCCTCCTGTCACAGTCCTCCAGCACAGGGCTCCTGAGGTCCCAGGGCCCATCACTGGTGTTGAAGACAGGCGCATAGGCGGCATTAAATGTCTCAATTTTGTCTATGTCCCTATTTGTGAGATGACGGACCTCATCAAGCAACAGATCAGTGTTATCTCTGACTCTCCTTTTGCTATTAACATATTTTGAAAAGCCCTTTTTGTTGTCCTTTACAATGGTGTCCAGCTTGAACTCTTAACTGGGCTTTGGCCACATGAATTTTCTCCCTGTGATGGCAATCAGCATCTCTCTAGTTCTCCAGGACTACAAGGAAGGACACAAGGCTGAATAGCACCCATGTTCTTTACCACTTGCATTCCTTCGCACCTCACTGAAAACAGTGAGCTAGATCTTGCGGTCTTGTAGATGCACATATTTTTCCTTGGAAGATGATCTCTTTTCAGTCTGCCTGTCTTTCTTGCAGTTGGTGCCAAGATAGCATGACACATTAGTTGGATTTGCAAGCATACCAAGGCACTGGCAGTCTCAATCAGACACACAGGTGTGGAGGCATGCACATTTCATTCAGCAGTTGAGGCTTGTGAGCACACCAGCAGATCAGCATGCTTCTGCTGCTCCAGGGAACAGCCATGCTCATGGAGGGTGACCACAGCCTTTTGTGATTATTTACAGGGTATGTAGGAGCATGCGTGTGGCTAGCTATCTGCAGTAGATGATCATTGTAGATCTCTCTCTAGATGTACACAGCTGTGTAGTGCATGCAGCTTATTTTGCAACACAGGGTGATTCTAGGATTTGATTCTGTCCTTTTTGTCAAGTGCGATGGACCTTTAACAAAAACTGGACAATCTTCTTTCACCTGAAAAAAAAAAAACAACTGTCGAACAGGATAGTCGGGTACTTTGGGAAAGATCTTCACATCTCTGTATTTGGGAAGCTAGTTTTATGCTGTAAGAGACTCAATTCCTTGGTTCAATTGTGATTGCTCTAATACTAGTAGTTTTTTTAAAGGGTTTTCTCCTTTTTTGATCATCAAATTTCAAGCAAAGCAAACGCAGGCAGCTGAGGCTGTTCAGGATAAGTAAAGCAAGATTATTTGTCCTCTGAGTATCAAGGCCAAAAGTTAAGAGACTTCCTCAACCCTTTCCAGGGTTGCAATACTCATAGTAAATGGTTCAGCTCTTTTTCCATGCCAGCTTTTCTCAGCTGGCTGCAAGGGACTCGGATCGTCCCTGGCGGTATAGTTTGGAGAAGACTGTGGCACCTGTGAAGGGGGTTTAGTTTAATCAGTGCCAGGGGAGTCCCCCAGGAAGTGGGGGCCAGTCAGCCTCCTTTTGCCAAGTCTAGTTCCTGGGCCATCCCCTCAAAAGAGCAGGTTCGTTCCCAGTCCTGTACACTTTCTCTGGAAGAACACTCTGGAAATAGTGTTGAGCTGCTGGTCAGTGAAGAGGGGTAGAGTTAACTATGCTTTACAGGTGCCCCTTCACCATGGGGCTGCAAGGATGCTAGTGTATTTAAGGGCACAGGAGTCTGACCCCACATGTGGGAGGCTGAGTGTGTAAAGTGAAGATTATTCCTGGCTTGGGAGGAGTGGGTTAGGGGAAGAACATCGTGGTTGATTTAAAAATGCTTAATTTTCCTTCCTCCATGTGTGCAGTGTATAACATAACATTATTGTAAACATCTAGCAAAATTACATCTCATTCAGAAAATACATTTCAGTGTTGCATCTTTTGGCAGATGGAGTGCCTCCAGAATTTCAAACTGGTGGAAGTGCTTATGGGCAGTAAGCAAGGTAAGGAAGTGAAGGAGCATTGGCCAAAGGCACATCTGTAACTGATCTTCTAGCTTTTTTTTTTTTTCCGCCCTGTTAAGGCAGTCACAGTTAATTTTTTACAGTAAATGCCTTCACAAATGAAACTTCACCATCTTGTTGAAATATGTAATGAGAAGTGATGTAGATTCTTTTCAGTCATGTGTGTCCCATGGGAGTATGGTTGCCTTCTCTTTCTTCACCTTCACATGAAGGTTTATTAGTGGTTTCTGGTGGGTATTGACACTTTGGCCAAGAGCCCTGTTTCGAGGAGCTGCCTTTTAACTGACAATTGTAAAGTTCATTTGGCTCCCTTCCTTCTCTCCTCTTTCCCTCTGACACTGCAGCAAAAAGAGCAAGTCTGAGTCCCGAGGTAGTCCAAGGAATGTGTGTGTGCATTAGGAAATACAGAAATACGCAGTCCTGGCATTGCTCAGGAGGTTTGTGGTCCTGCAGGAGCCAAGCTGGTGTTCTCCTAGTTCACATCCCTTTGTGCTTCATTATTTGTAAGGCTGTGCAAAGAGATAAAGCCACTGAAGTAGCCTGCTGATGCCCTGGACGCACCTGAGTAAATCTCTCTGGTTCAAATACTGGACTGATACTTTGCTTTCTTTGTGAGCATCATGAATAAGTTGTTTTATAGGGTTATTGTAGCCTTGTGAATGTCTCACCTTGGTTGGTTTCTAGTGCTCTACTTTAAAGCATCATTTACAACCTCACTTTAGCTGGAAGTTGTTACAATTGTTCTACTGTTTTGATAAAATACATTGGTTGGTTATTACTGTAGTTGTCAGGGAATATAGTTTTAAAGTATTCTGTCAAATAATTAGCTTGATACCAAAGTACTCCTTGTCTTTTGAGTGACTTCAGGCTCTTCCTGCCTTTTTTAAAGGACAGTGGCATTTAAGAACCATTAACAGAATCAGACTGTTCAAAGCACCCATGTGTCTTTTCTGTTGGAATAATGAGTGCTTCCAGTTTCTGTGGTCCTTTACGTTAATATTAATTATACACAGAGCTGTGAATTTTCCCTAAAATTTTTGTGGGTTTTTTTTTGTTTAGTTGAGCCTGGCAATAAATACTTAACAGTGCTTTCAAATATGTTCTTGCTGTCTCTAGTTCAGCGCATGGTCTTGGACAACCAGGAACTGATTCTTAACAGACTCAAGGACATAAGAAAGGTAAATCTGAAAAAGAAACACGATCCTTTCTTATAGCAAGTAAGAAGTCTCCTTCCTTACAGCAGAAGTAATCAATTACCCTTCCAGCTCGCTCCTCTGTAGAGAAGCTAAGTGCTCGAACTGGAATTTGTTTCTGTTTGCCTAAGCCTTTAGGCATAGAGGGCTTGATTGCTAAGTTCAGAATTATTCAGAATTTTGTTTCACAATATCTCTTCACTAAATGTGATGTCATTTATTTTCCTTTATTTTGGTAGACTTCAATACGTCAGATGAATCAGACAAGATTTTACATTGTGGAAAACAGTAAAGCCATTGCACGAGTAAATTTGTTTGTTAGTGGCCTTCCACCTCAACTTTCCCCTGAAGAATACACAAATATTCTCAAGGATGAATTAGCTATCAAAAGTAAGTAAACAGGCGCATTTTGGGATATATTCACTTGTACAGAATAAAGTATAGTAGCATCTATTGCTCCTTTTAATTATGTTTTTTCTGTAATGTTTTCTGACCTCTTTTGAAAATCAGTCTGCCTTGTACTGTCACAAGAGCTTTTTTATTCATTTTAACCTGTTTATCACTGCCTGAGAGATGTGGCAGCTCATTTTTCACAGAATTATTATTACATGACTTGAGTTATATATGACCACACCCTTTTTTTTTTTTTTTT
>VZZY01015479.1:116239-151834 GCA_013400335.1 Eurystomus gularis
GTAAAAAAGCATCACTTTTTAGAAGTGAACTGTACATACCTTACACCATTCCAATCATGGCAGTGCAGTTTAATTCCCTGTGCATAAATGTTCGTCACCTTTATTAACATCTGACATTTTTTGTGTGGGCTGTGCCTGGTCACGGAGAAGTATGAGCAGTGTATGCACACACATGGACAAACAGTCAGTGAACAGAATTAGTTTTTCAAAGAAGTATAATTAATTTTTCATAATACTCTTTAAACCAACTTGTTTTATAAACAGTGTCAGGAGTGTGTCATGCTTTTTGTTTCAGGAAACGAAGCATTTTTCCCAATCTTTTATGTAACTTCAAGAGGAATTAAACTTTAAATGCCAGAAAGAATTCATAGTCACCTTTTATGAAAATCAGTTTAGCTTTTCTAACTTGGAAAGTAAACTTAGGAGAGGGAAAGTGTTAGCTGGAGGTTCTCCCTGTATTTGTGTAACTTTTAATATTTATTTATGTTGTATTTATGTAACTTTAAAAAATATTTTAAATATTTACTCTAAATGTACCCAAGGTTTTATGTGTTTATATTTTTACCCTTTGCAGCAAATGTAGTATCTGTGAGTCATGTGTATCAAGCACAAGGTAAGCATTAAGATTTTTAGTCTTGCAAACAACGTCTACTTTCAAAACTGCAGCCTAACGCTGGAGACTCTAAGCATGTTAGACTTACTGCACAAGCAAAAAGCCTTTCAGAAAAAACGTAACATATTGTTTTTATGAAGAGCAGTGGATTAGTGTTGCCTTGTTAAAAAAAAATTAAAAGGTTGACTTCATGCCTCATTTATCAGAAAGTGGTAATATTTCATCATAAAAGTCAGTTTTGAAGTCGAACTTCAACTGAATAGTCTGACTCCACTGAACCCCCCCCCCCCCGCTCCGCTGCCTTTTTTTTTTTTCTAAAATACTAGAGTTTGGTGATGCTTTTGAACCTGATGGTATTGTTTCACAGTCACTGTTTCCTAGCACAGTGCTAAGTGGCTGGAAATCTGTAGAAAATTAGTACTCTCATCTCTGCATTCATCCTTTGAGCTGTTGCTTTGCTTTCGCTGTACAAATTTTATTTCAGCGAGGCTGGAGAAGCCATGAGGCTTCTGAGAGCTGGAGCAGCAGCAGCTCTGTGCAGCTTTAGTTGCAGTGGTCTGGTGGAGACCTGCATTTGGTAAAACTTTAGAAGTGCAAAATTTATCTTTTGTATGTTTAGGTGTCCATATCTGAGATGTCTTGCATCCTTTGGCAAGTGTAACTTTCACATGACTGCTAAATGAATCCTTCTACAGCGTGGTTTTGAAGACTAGTGTGTGCTTCCTTTGTGTAATTGCTGTCTCCACATAGCTAGTTGGTACTGACTTTTCATAAGAAAAATTGTAAAGCTTTCAAGTGTGCCGCCTTCTTTTCATATTTGACAATGGAGAATAGCTGTTTCTGTGATACTCTTCTTATGTCATAGCTTCATTTATCCAAGTTTACCTGTGTATATTTTTTAGATGTTCCCGGTTGTATGTGATTTTTAGTCTTCTTAGTGTTTTTTAATTTTCTGAGTATTTTTATGTTTCTGCTAACTTTCTGACTCTCACTTTTAGTCGCAGCCAGGTTATATTACCACCTTACATCCCATATGCTGTCCATTATGCACTTTGATCTTGTCCTGCCCTTTTTTCCTCCTAAGTACCTTACTTTAAACTAACTTTTATTTTATCTTATTTTTCCCTTTTGTCTTCTGTTCTTCTCCAACTTCTCAGTGTAGGCCCTAAGCCAACGTAAAGATCTTAAATTGATTTTCAAACCAAATCTTTGCCTGTAATAATTCTTACTGAGGTATCTTCAATGAACAGAATTGCTGGATTTTTAATGAGATAAAAAATGAAACCTGATACCTTTGTCACTTTTACATTATGAGAACAGCCTGTTAGTTATGATAAAGAGTTTGAGAAGGCCACACTTGTGAAGCCCAAAGGAAGTCTTTAAATATACATCAGTCCTGTACTGTGGTTCTTCTTGTCCTCAAGCTGCTTTGCTTTAACAAAACCTGGGGTGTGCTTAGGGGTATGAAGGAAGGCTTAAAAAACAAACCAGCCCAATTCACTGGTAACCAACAGCCACAAGTGTTGCAAAGTAACTTTTACTGAATAATGTTCTGAGTAAACTGAGTAAACTTTGGCTGTGATACAATGATACTGATTTCCTAACAAAAAATGGGTTCTTATGCCTCTTTACAGGTGCTGTTGTACTCGAAATTTCCTGCTTTTCTGAAGCTGAAAGAATATACATGCTAGTTAAAGATACAACCATCAATGACAAGCCTCTGAATGCTGTGGTGATTCCTGAAGTTGTGGTAAGAAATGGATTTGAATTTAAAATACATCTTTAAAAGAAAAACAACTGCCTTAGGAAGTAAATGAATTTTTTTTCCCTCTATTTCTCTCAATGATCAAAAAGTTAGGCAGGGTTTTAGTTTTAGCTGGTGTGTCTTAATGCTTACAGTAACTTGGTGGCTAAATGTGTTTCCTCGCTAACTATGAGGTAGAGAACTGCTGGTAATCTCCCCGTTTACAGTATCTTCGTTTCCCCCATTCTGTGTCAGAGGGAGTTTGACCTTGTTTAAATGCTACATTGTGGATTTCAGAAGAAAACAGTCTTTTGAGGGATTTAGTGCAAGAGTCCTTTCACAAATTCATTCATTTATTAGTTTTTATGGTTACAGATTGCTTTACAACGAGTCAGTTAGTTTAATAACAGGTTTCATATTAATGAAACAGATTTGGGGTGAAAGGAGGGAAATGGTTCACTGGGCGAAGTGATTTTTAGCCAGGATGGTGTAGGTTCTGTCCAGAAAAGGCTGTAGCTATGTTAGTTCCTACTGATCTGTTGTGCATCTTGCAGTTGCTGTCTTTCTGGAGTTGCATTATGACTTCTTAGAACCTCACAGAAGGAAGAAAACCTTTAAAAAAAATACATAATTAGAGGGAAGTATCACACAGCTTTAGATGAGAGTGTCTCAAGTTCAATAGCCATAGTTGCATACTTACACACCTGCTTTAACCATTTAAAGAGTCCTGTTCTTCTCAAGGTGTTCTGAAGGCAGAGTTATTTTTTTATACAAGCAAATACTAGTGGCAGTGCTTGCATGAAACTGGAAAGATTAAAAACTACCCCCACTCCAAACAAAGTGAGAGCCTTGTTCTTATATGTGCATAGGCATTATGTTTTGTGAGACCCTTAGAAACTAAGGTCCTCTCTCATCCAAACTAGGTTTCAGAGTTTCTGTTTTCAGAACCAGAAGGCAGCATGAAGACGATACTGCTTTTGGATGCTTATTTTTGGTGGGTTTTAGGCAGATGCATTGTGAGCCTGGGTTTGGTGCATGGTGTGTGAAGTTGCACATACTCCACTCTGTTGACTGTGTGTGTCCGGTTTTCTGACACTGCGTGTGCTTGAAGTGAAGTTCTTGATGCCAGGAAAGTACAGATTAACACTGTCTGTTACCTGATGCCAGATATTTTTTAGAAACTCTGGTTTAGGGGACAGTTAGGGAAGAATTTGTAAGACGTACAAAGGAGAGGGGGCTGTATATATGCATATACATTCTGTTTCCATTTCAGCATGTTTGGTCATCTCACTGAAATGAGCTAAGAGTTACTAATATTTCAAGTGTTGTTCATATGCACTTTGGCTACCCAACTTACGCCATTCATGCACTAATTACCCAGGGTAAACTAATGAGTGATTGTTGAGCCTACTTTTGGTAGCAATTGGACTAGATGACCTCCTGAGGTACTTTACAACCTAGATTATCCTTTTATCCTATGACACTATTAGCTTTTGTTTATATATGTGACCGTATAAATAGAAGACCAGGAAATACTTACACAGGAGCTGAGCACAACATTAAATTTATGCCATGTTTGACTTTCTTCTTGTGGGTGAAATACAAAGAAATTGGGAATGTGTAGTCTCAGAAGATGAATAAGTGATAAAACAAAGGCCACAGTGTTTTGGTTAATGAAGGATTTTTCCAAGTTGGAACATAAATGAAAAAACCAACCAAAACAAAACAACCCTTCTTTAAAGTCATTAAAAGCACAGAAGTAAACTGGTGGTTAGCAGGTTGCTAGTCCTCTACTTTCCCGAGCTGAGATTCACTTGCTCGGTGTCTGGTCTTCTAAGGAGAAGGCCCATCTGTAGTCTGGCATGGTCAGGTCTGCCAGGAGCAATTCATCCTCCCACTGTGATTACTGAACAGTTTGAATGCAGCATCAGTTCGTGCTTATTAGAAAGTCAAGCAACCAGGGTAGTCAGATGTGTTGATCTCTTCTGCTGTTTTATGATCCTGGGTCTTTTAAAAGTTCGCAATATTAAAATAAATGAAAATACTCTGTTGGGGTGCGGAAAAAAAACCAGAATCTCTTACAAAGCTATTTAGTTGCTGTGTGTAAGGACCTGCAGGGAGGGTTGTTATCACTCCTTGGTAGACTGTAAAGGTGAAATACATTGCAGGGCTGAATGTTTGAATTGCAGGCTAACTTGCTGCACTTTTTGCACTACTGGCAAACAAGGTGATCAGCAGAGTTGTGTGAGGCCAATATAAGCATGAAGTTGACAAGTTTTTGTGGCTTTATCACTCGTGCCATTTGCCAGTGGCATGCTCTCTGGTGTACTGTATTTAAGTTCCTTAAGAGTAGTAGAAAAAGATGTAGGAGTTTCCCAAATGGGTGAAACTTTCCATTTCATTCATTCCACTAATTTCTCACACAAATATGTCCAGCTTAAAAGCATGATAATTTAATGACCCTGTAGCCAAAACACCAGGAAAGGTTACCTTCCACCCGTCTTCCACTGCCACAGTTCCCCAAAAAGTAAAGAAAAGGCTCAAGCTCCTGCTGTGTTGACCCAGCTGCTGCTCCAGTTGCATTGAGACATGATGCAATGACTCCTTTCTGTCCAGGGTGGAGGAAGCTTGTGCTTGGCACATGGTGAGTCCTTGCACGTGGGAGATGCTGCAGACAGCCCACTTTGCAAATGCTGAGTTTTAGTTGTCGCTTACAGATATCTGTCAGTTCCTGGAGAGAGCCCACCACCCTGGAAGGTGTGCCGTGGTTGTCATGCTGGCAGGCCCATGGCACAGAACGCCTTGTTCTGCTCCCTCGTGAGATGCGATTACACGGTACACTCAACAGAAAGGGGATTAGCGTGGATAATAACCACCTTGCCCCAGCCTGAAGCCACGTTGTGCTAATCCTGACAAACTGAGCAATTCACAGTGACTGTCAGAGTGCCTGAATCACACGTCCTCCTGCAGCTGTCTCTAAGGAACGAGCAATAAATTCCTTCCTGAATGCCAGCCAGCACAAAACCCCTCTGCAGATTGCACTCCTCAAGCCGAGCACCGAAGGCAGGGCTAAGGGGGGAAGGGAGTCCTCAGGCTGTGAGTCACGCATCCCCTTCTGCCCAGTAACCAGTTCATTTGTATGTCCCCACTGGGGCTTTATTAAGGGATTAAAAACAGTTCTGCAGCAGGGGAGCGTTACCCTTGTGGCCATCCGTAATTGTAACGGAGCGTGTACTTTTCAGAAAGCAATGCAGCAGCCCCGCTCTGCTGTGAAAACTGCTGAAAAACACTTGTTTTCTTAGAAGCTGGCCTTCATCTAGGGATTTAGCAGTGTTTCTTACTGCGTTGTTTAATGCAGAGTGGTGATGCAAACAAGTTAACTGTAAGGCAAAGTGCTTTTTGTATTACTTATATTTATTCTGTGTAGGTGTGTTTAGTCCTAAATAAGTTGAGTTGGGGATTTGCATTAGAAGATACTTGAACAAAGATGGTTTTGAGAGGTAGAACTGCTCAATTTGTACTACATACAGATATTTTGTTAGCTACAGGCATTCTCCACAGCTGCTTGTGAGTCTCAGTAGCATTCAGGGTAAATGTTTAATTTTTTTTTTTTGTACAATATTGACACTTGACAATTAGGAAATATGGACGGCAGTTTTGTAGAAACTGTAAGTATGTATCTGCAAAAATACATGCATACTTGGGTAAGATCTCAGATGACTTTCCAAAACACAGCTGTGCTTTTGAATGCCTTGGAGCTTACCACATCTCAAAAATCATTGTGATTCCCTGAAGTTCCTTGTGAATTATTTTAATTATTTGATTTTAAACCCAGAGCATTAGAACTTGCCTGTAAGAGCAAGTAATACAAAACATGTGTTCAACATGTCACTTCTAAATGTCCAAACCCAGTATTTTTAGAAACTGATTTCCTGTAGAAGAGAAGGTTCTAATGTTCTTGTCCACATTCAAGTAAGGTATTTGTTTGACTTGAATGTTGGGCTGGTTTCTTTTGTCTCATCTTGTGTAGAAAAAGTTTTTTACATTGAGCTGCAGACTGAATATTTTTTTCTTTCTGTTATCACCTTATCTGCCTTTTTTTGAACCTCACAAGTTTCCAGGTGTTGGACCCAGCCTGAGGTTTCAGACAGCCTGTGTTGTTGAGAAAGCTGAAATGACTGGAAATTAAATTTAGGTAGTAAAAAGCTTTGAAGAGGAAGAAATGGGAAGTGGTCTGGTGGGAAGGTAGGGCAGAGTAGAAGCTGGAAGGAGTGCAGGAAAGGAACAGTTTGCCCTGATACCTCATCAGATGTGGCATTTCCTTTCAGAGCTGCTCCGCCTTTTGTTGTATGTGGGATTTTCAAAGGAGTGTTCATAATAGGGCATGGTAGATGATAGTGCAGGCATTGATGGAGTATCGAGAAGGGCTTTACTTCTGGAAAAGCCAGAGCTCCACTTACTATTTTTATTAATGCCTGTGATGGCTGAAACAGAGGAAATCCACATCTGTCTTTGGGATGTGTGGATCCTTAAGCTGTTGACCTTACAACTGAAGAAATCCTTCCTTTTTGTGACAGTGATATGCATTGTTTTCCTCAGACTTCCATTGCTGGCTACAAACATCCTTTCCATGTGCTTAACAGAGATAAATATATTGTCTTTGTTGTGTGTTGGGCACGCTCTGAATAATTGCTTTCCCTTTTCCAATAAAGCCTGAATGTGGAGGCAAGAGGTGTTTGGACCTAGCAGTGGTCACAGTATAGTGTGAAGGTAGCTCCTCTGGAGAAAGCTGGGTGGGCAGCTTTGCAGCCTCTGTCTTGCCAACCCAGTTGTTTTGCTGGCAGTGAAACCCTTCCAGTAAAAAAAAAAATAATAAAAAGAGTTTTTTCTACCTCTTTATCAGACAAAATACCCCTCATTTGGCTAATATTTTTTTTGAGATAACATACGTATTTTCAAACTGGATGTCTCTGGTAGAATCTAAAGGGCGAGGAAGGAAGGGGCAGGAGAAGAAGTGTGTGTCTGCTCCACCAACCTTCTTACCCGCTTAGTGTGCAGCTTCCCTGTGAGTTTTCTGTTTGTGCCTGCGAGTCATGCTGGATGGCAGTGAGCATTTCTCATGCAGGCAGTGACATACAGGAGAAGGATTTTTATGCATTTGCGGGTATCTTGATACATCTGGCAGGGTGTGACTTGCAGAGGATTAGCACCCGGCTCTTCTAGGAAAGCAGCATTTGAGGAAATCTCTCAAAACGATCCAAAGCTCCAAACAATCATTGATGTTTTTAAGTGTCCAGATCAGCTCACAGGCAGGTGATGGTCTGGGGTATCTCTACATCAGGCTCCAGTTTTCTTCCCCACAAAGTTACTCATTAATTTGTCCTGGTTTCTCCATTCTTCACCTCAGTTCACACTCTCTGATGGTTGCTCATAGACAGCAGCCGGCAGGCTCTCTGGGTGCTGTCTCCTCCCCTCTGTAGCTGTTGGTATCTCTCCACAGGTTTGCACGCTGTGGTCACGCTGCTGCTTCACTGCCCTCTGAATCATTCTTCTCTAAATTGACTTATATTTAGCACTGTTATTCTGTTCCCTGAATCCATCCTGTCAGCTGTGTGACAAATTGTTGTTCCCTGAATGCTGCCCAATTTATAAATACAAATTACCACAACTTAGGGACTGTGTCAAACGTTTCTGTTTTGGAGCCCCCTTGTTGAAATGCCTGATGGGCTATTCTGGCATGTACCTGCCCCACAGCAGGATGAATGAAAGGTGTGCTCATGTTTTCTGGTCTCTCTAGAACCATTTACAAATCGTTTTATGGAATGATATATGGGCTGGCTGGCTGAAGACCAGTCCTGAGTGTGTGCTTCTGGTGGCTGGAAGTTTTGACCTCTGGTGAGGCTGCAGGTGCTTCTGCAGTCTGTGGTGTAGCCCAGGAAATCCCTCCTCTGCCGTCTGCAGTGGCTTCCTCTGGAGGGATGTCTGGACAGGTACCAGGCTGTCCCACAGCACGGCCATGCTTTGAGAGCCCTTTCAGCAGCAGTAGAGGTGTGAGGATTGTAAGATACTGGCAGCAAATCCTCTTGGTTAAAAATTTTAAATACATATTTTTCAAAGAGGCTTTCAGCCTTTTATCTCACGGGGAGGAGCATGCCAGTGTCTCCCCCTTAACACCCTCATTTTTGAAGTGTTTTGTCCTTGTAAATCAACATGTATTCTAAGCAGACCACAAAGCTGGAGAGAAATGTTTCAGTTTGGGGAGAAGTTCTCTCTTTGCAAAGGAAGTGTTTGAATTGTGCATGACTCTGGAAGATATGTTATCCCTCACGCTATTCTTTGGCATAGTCTGTTTACTGAAAATACGTAGGAAGGACTTCTTACAGTGCCTTTGTTTTTAACATTAGGCTCAGCTGTGTGGTTGGAATGGGTAAAGTTCCCAGAAAAACAAGATCAGCAGCTAACCTATCCTTTGTCTGGACACTGAATGTTTTTACTTATCGGTTGTGGATTTTTTTACTAAGCATCACAGAAATGCTTCTGAGATGCAGTAGTAATTTTCCTTCCTAGTCATGGTTTTGGCTAAAACTTTTTCTTGTCTTCCTTCAGGCTTCGAAGATACCACAGAACTGCTGTCCACTTCTTGTCTTTGTGAATCCAAAAAGTGGTGGTCTAAAAGGTCGGGATCTGCTGTACAGTTTTAGAAAGCTGCTAAACCCACATCAGGTCTTTGAACTTACCAATGGTGGCCCACTGCCTGGGTAAGTAATCATCTTTTAATCTTTTTTTTTAAATTTAGGTTGCTTTGTTATTTTTTGAACAGATAGATCAGATTCACTTGTTATGAAGACCTAAGCTGTTTCTGGTCTGTGCCTGAGGACCAGAGCAGTGAATCACTCATTCTGACTGGTCCTCACTGCAAAAAGAGATTTAAACTTTGAGGTTCTCTGAAGAAATGAGAATACAGTAGTTCCTGATGTAAATGCTTGTGTCAAGTCTACTAGAGTCCAGTCCTAGGAAAGTCATGTGCACTTTACAATAACACAGATTTAATAAGTTTTAAAAATAGAAAGATTTTATAATTGAACAGGGATGGAAAGAGAAATGTCATGTTGCCTGACAAGGCCTTATTTTTGCTTTTATTTCCTCTGTTTCATGGGAACTAACAGGAAAGTATAATAAAATTTTCTATCTTGACTCTTGAAACTTGGCCACAACTGCGGAATTAACAGGGCCTGCCTGATCACAGCTGTAACATTTCTAAATACAAGGAACAGAACATAATGTGCTTTTAGGGAGGCAGAAACCGATTACTTGGTTTAATCAACACCAGTTTGTTTCCGGTTTCATAAAACTGAAAGTGATGGTCGTAGTCTACTCAGTTGCCTCATTCCTTCAGCACTGCATTAGCAAAGAACTGTTGTGACAAGCTCTTCAAAACCAAAACTTTAATGGCAGAAATGCAGCTTATATAGGAAGCAAGAAAACCAAGCTGTACTAATGAAGGTTTTTGTCAGAACTGTACAATTCTGTTGTTTTTCTAATGCAGTTCAAGCTGCAACTTCAGTAATCAGTTCAGTAATTAGTAATTGTTTTGCCTGTAGAATCCTTCGGTAGCTTTATGGCAAAATGTGTCCACTTGCTTATTGCTTGTGGTTCAACGGGAAATAAAAATTCCTTTGCAGGGTATCTGTCATGGTTTAGGGTTAGGCTGGCCACTAAATCTATAACAGATGCTCTCTATTAACCCTTCTCCCTTCCCGAAGGGGAAGAGAAAAGGAATAAGGGAGACTTATGGATCAGAAAAGAAAACTAAAACAGCTTTAATGAAAATGATAATAAAATGGAATATATATAAACGCACACAGTATCAAACCTAACCCCGTGATGGCAATTACATCACCATCACCACTGATGCTGTGGAGCAGGCACTGGGGAAGTCTCAGACTGGGCTCAGTGGCAGATGGGAACTGGATTAAGGGGTTGGATTCTTGAACTGGGTTCAGGAACACACAGATTGGGATCAAGGGCAGAACAGACAGAGTCCTCCTTGGACACTGGCCATTGGAGACCTTGACCCTCATGATCCCTCAGCTTTATACTGAACGTGACGTACATGGGATGGAATCCCTCGCTGGCCAGTTTAGGGTTCCCTGTCCCGGCTGCTGCTCCACACAGCTGTGGCCTTCACTTTCTGCACCCCAGCGTGGTGCACAAGTGACCTTGGTCTGCACAGGAGCAAGTATAGACAGGAGCCCTTCTGCACGCACCAATGCTTGGTAGTAACTCTGAACATCGAGCTGCTAGAAGCAGATACTGTCTGTGAAAAGAAGCTGTTAACTACAGAAAGTGCAGTTAGAAGAAACTGAGCTGAAAAGTAAAATCACTGAGCAGCACTAGTTCGGTTCTAGCATAGACGAGGAGAGTATCTCAGTATGTAGGATGAAAAGCCACAAATGATAAGAGTGACTAAGAGCGACCAGGAAAATACTACTACTACTACGAAGAAAGTGTACTGTGAGACCTATGACTAAGAAAAAAAAACCCAAACCACCACTAATCAACATCTCCATTTAGAGAGCTGCAGGTGTTCACATTGAAATTGTGATCTCTGCGTCTGTGGTGAAAAAGGAAGTAATGAACAATTTAACTGTAGCTGTGAAGGATCTTAGAAGAATGTGGTTTTCAGTCATAGAATCATTCAGGTTGGAAAAGACCCCTAGGATCATCTAGTCCAACCTTCTTCAAACGTCTCCAAGGATGATGACTCCACCACCTCCCCGGGCAGCCTGTTCCAATGCCTAACCACTCTTTCAGTGAAGAACATCTTCCTGATATCCAGTCTAAACTTCCCCTGGCACAACTTGAGGCCATTACCTCTTGTCCTTTCATTAGTTACCTGGGAGAAGAGACCAGCACCAGCCTTTTTAAATGGTTTTATCTATAAGTTCCTATTTTTACATTCACTTCTTCGAAGTTGATCCTAAAACTGATGGCAAAGCGATGGGGGGAAAATCCAATAATTATGAGTTATGTTAAATAGCATATTAAGAGGCTTTGCTTTTCCTGTACTATATTGTAATATTTCTTTTCCTCTTTGCTTTGTTTCTCAATGGAGGTTTCACACATTCTCTAAAGTCCCCTCCTTCCGAGTGCTGGTGTGCGGAGGGGACGGCACCGTCGGCTGGGTCCTTGGTGCACTGGAGGAGATCAGGCACAAGCTGGTGTGCTCAGAGCCCTCAGTTGCCATCCTGCCTTTAGGAACAGGTGAGAAACACAGCAAGCACTGTTCTTCTTTTGAGGACAGGAGTCCTGCAGAAGGTTTCCTTATCCGACAGACAACTCAGTTTTGCAGTAGCGATGCCATTACTCAGTTCTGGTTGGTGTTGAAGAGTAATTGAAATACCAGCTTTTCAAGGAAACGTTTGTCATGCTTTCTGAAGGAGAAGAAGCTGGAGCGTTGGTGTGGCAATCAGTGGAGTTCACTGGTCCCTGACTTCTCAACTCCAGAATTTTCCACTGCTTTGTGGGAACTTTTCAGAGGAGACAATGCATCTGTGTGTGATACCAAGCACAGGTGCAACCATAACAATGCTTAGATACTTTTTCTGCTTGTTAGCGTTTTGATCCAACTGAACTACTTCCGTGACTTGTTTGGAGCACCTCAATGAGATTTGATTTGTAAAACAGGGCTGATGCACTTGCTGATGCTTTTAGCTAACTTATGAAACACATTTATATGTTGGGGTTCTTCATTGTTGCCCAGGTAATGACTTAGGGAGAGTCTTGCGCTGGGGAGCTGGCTACAGTGGGGAGGACCCCTACTCGGTCTTGGTGTCCGTGGATGAGGCAGATGATGTTCTTATGGACCGATGGACTATCCTTTTGGATGCAGAAGAGCCAGCGGAAGGTGCAGAGAATGGCATTGCAGAGCCTGAGCCTCCAAAGGTGAGCTGAGCACCATTTGGGTTTGATTCTTAGAAACAGTTTTTCTAGTGAAAATCACAAGGAAGGTAGATATTAGCGTTGTTTAACCTTTTATTGCTCACCTAACTTTGAGCTTGGGCCTTACTGAGCTATTCCTTAATGAACACAGCATATGTCTGGATCTAGTGCTTCAGTTTCGGTGGGAGTGGTTGGCTGCAGAATACACTTCATAGCTGTTCGGCACAAAACATCTGATAGAGGATTAACAAAAAGATTTAAGTGGCAATAGCATACCTATTTTCTTCAGTTGGAAGTAAATTTATACTCTAATAAGAAAAGCTTTTTGAAGGAATGCCAGACATTTTCCAGAACACCAGTGAAACTGGGGTAGTGACCAAAAAACAACCACCCCTCCCCCCTACCAAGAAAAGTACTCTCATCTTTCCTTTAAAAGTTTAAAAAAATGACTGTGAGTTGCTAGCATATACAGGACCTAAATCTGTCTGTCGTCTTACTGCCATTGCATGTCTGTATATGTGGCATCTGGTTTATTTTTTTGGAGTGAAAGTCCCTATCCCTTGGTTTGTATTACTTGTTTGTGCTTAGGAAAACAAAAATGTTGATTCAGAGCTTTGTGTGAATCCTGGGTCTGTTTACCTTCAATAAAGCAAAGAAACTGGACAAGGAGGTGGCAAAAAAAGTAGGAAAATGTAATAAAGGTAGCAATTGTCTAAGATTTTAGTCCATTCACTGGGAAAGTGTGGGCTCTGCATGTCAGTTGGAAGATTTCAATTGCTCGGGTTCCAGCTGTTTTTCAGCTGATGGAGACAGAGGTTGATTTGCCCTGAGTGCCTAATCTGCTTTTAAAGGTGACAAGTGGGAGAGTCAAGGACGGGTAGGAAAAGCTGTGGAATGAACTAGCACACAAAGGAAGAATTAGTCGCAGAAATGGTTGAAATCTGTAAAAACTTGAGAGTGGCATGTAGGGAGCTATTTAAAATGCAGCTGAGTGGGTGAAGTCACGTTTTTCACTCATTTAGTGTGAGCTGGTCATCTTCCAGAGTGAAGAAGAGCATGTTCCCAGGGACATCATGATAAATCCTTGGCTGATGCCAAAAATAATAGTGGTATTAACATCCAGTATCTTGTGTAGTTGTTGCATGGAATCACTTTGCGAAGCTGGGTTGGTTTTATTTTTTGCATTTCTTTTTATTTCTGCCTTATTGTGCTTGTTACTTGCAATTAAAATTTGAAGATTAAAATTAGAAGTTTCTGATACTTTTGGAAGTAATGACTACGCATGTCAACAATTGTCTGTACAGTTTTATTTTTAGTGCAGTGTTTCTGGAAAATGTTTTCCAGAATTTGTCAAGATGCAAGTGACTTGGAAGGATCATCTGCAAAGCTTGCTCTTGTTGAAAAACTTTGGAACCTCTTCATTTATAAACATAAGGACGAAATAATGTGCGCTTTTTTTTTTTTTTGTCAGATTGTACAGATGAACAATTACTGTGGTCTTGGCATTGATGCAGAGTTGAGCTTGGACTTCCATCACGCTAGAGAAGAAGAACCAGGGAAGTTTAATAGCAGGTAATCCTGGGGAAGCCAGGGGTGAAGGGAAAACTCTGGTATTGCACAACTTCCAACTTACATTGTGGTTGATAATCTTGAAATGCTGCAGGTATCTGCAGACAATATTGCTTGAGGCAGAGCAGGCACAGGGAAGAATAAAGTTAGCCAGGAACTTAAGACACCGACTTTAGGAGTTTTGTTTGGTGGTTTTTTTGTATTCTTTTGTTCATGGGTTTTTTTGTTGGTTTTCGTTTGTTTTTTTGTTCCTTTTACCAAGAGAGAATACCAAAACAGTTTTTGGAAGCCCAGTCATTATTATTCAGTGTAATTATTTGCCAATACCTGCAATGTTGAGTTCAGTGAAATTTTGAGGTAGTGGAAATATTTCTTATTCAAAGCCTTTAGGGGAGGGAGGGCAGTGCTGCTACGTGAGCAATAAACACACTGTTCAAAGATTCTTTGTACCTTTCCCATCCTTGCTGAGTGCTGTGGTAGCGCCTGCGAGCTGCTAATAAGGATGAAAAAAGATCTCTCTATCTCACAGGAGACTGTGTGATGAAAAAAGTGTGGAGGGAGACCTTGCTTATTTCTGACATTCAGATCAAGCAATAATAGTACTTTTTCTTCTTCTGATAACCACTGAAATTGATGAGAAAAAGAAATCACATCTGTGTAATTAATCAGTAATTCCTTGTAGAAACTGTTTTGGTCTGCTTTCCCATATGTTTCTGAGTAAATGTCCCCTAAATTGTCTCTTGATTGCCAGAGACAATTACACCCAGATACAACTATGCAGTATTCAAATCCCAACTATTAAAAGTATTTTCTGACCGGTTATGAGTGTAATGAAATGTGATCTCACCTATCTTGCAGTGTCCTGTCTATTATTACAGACATTGCTCCTGTTTTTTTTTTCTTAAAAATGGAATAAACAAGATACTGTTTGTGGTACATAAGTTACCATTAAGCACTGGTTTGCATTTTCAATCCACTGGTTTAAAAACACCATTGGTAGTAAAATCAGGCAATAAGTTTGCTTGTAGCAGAGAGCAGAGCCTGTTCTAGTGTGTAAAACTGTTGTAGATTTAGTCGTGCAATTAATATCATGTAACAGTCCATAGAATGGTTTGGGTTGGAAGGGACCTCAAAGATCATCTAGTTCCAACCCCCCTGCCATGGCAGGGACACCTCCCACTAGACCAGGTTGCTCAAGGCCTCATCCAACCTGGTCTTNGTCCTATGACTACAAGACCTTGTAAAAAGTCCCTCTCCAGCTTTGTTGTAGGCCCCCTTCAAGTTATGTTCATTTTTCCTTTAAAATATACTACTCTGACATTGCAAAGCTGCAGCATTTTAAAACATGTGTCCATTTCTTATTGCCACTGTATTTAAGGGTTACACTTTGACTTTTATTGCCCTGTGTGCTTTTCATCCCTTGAATCTTCGTCTCGGTCGTTTCATGGTGTGCAGCACCATGATGACTTGGTACCATTCCTGCAGAACTTTAACGTGCGCACGTGGACCCCACACAGGCAGGGTGTCTTGAAGGATGCGTGGGAAAGAAAAGTTGGTGGGGTCTTTTTTGTAGATCTGAAGGGCTGTATATTTCTGTGATTCAAGGTCTAGAAAAGAAACATGAAATAATGAATTGATACCGAAGTAGCATTTTGCAGGAGACTGCAGCTCGTGCAGGCTCACAGCGCTGACACGCAACTGTTGCCTTTCACTGTCTGCGACGGTGATTGTTA
Organism: Eurystomus gularis; assembly: GCA_013400335.1. Lineage (NCBI taxonomy): Eukaryota > Metazoa > Chordata > Aves > Coraciiformes > Coraciidae > Eurystomus > Eurystomus gularis. The sequence goes on from VZZY01015479.1 coordinate 131,841, forward strand.
AAATTGCTGGCTTTAACTTCTCCAGGATATGCAAGTGCATGCCCTTGCCAGCAAGATTACCTTTTGTTTATTACAATTTTCGGTAAATTAAGAAGGGCAGGACTAGACAAAAAGGCAGTCATTTTATTTTGTGTGATAGGTTTCTGTGCTGCATTCTGAGGGGTTTGCTTCTGAGAGATATTACCTAGCTGTTTATTTGTGCTGCTCATGGGAAACTGAAATTTATTTTAAAAGGACAAACACACAGATTTCTTACCCGTCACCTTTAAAAAAGAGTTCCCCAAACCTACCCTTCTGGGTGTGCAGCTGTTGGAAAGAGCTCTGAAAAGCCTGGCCTTCGGCATCAGCTTGCTTCATTTCTTCATGACTCTTGAGGACTGGCTTCTTCATTTAGTTTCCATGAAAGCTCAGAAAGCGGTTACTGATGGTCTTCCTTCCTTGGGTCACACAAGGCCTAGGCCACAGCCGCAGGGATGATTAACAATGTGAGCTGATGCTGTGGTGTCTCCCTCAGGCTTTGGAGACTTGTTCACCGGACTTTTAAAAAGTAAAGGGTGTTTTTCATTTTGCTCTATCAAGGACATAGAGGACTGCAGTACTTAAAAACCACCTTTTTCTTTCATAATCCCTGAAACTGGTCCTGTATAGGATCACCTTTTAACTTTCTATTTTGAGATATTCAGTTAGCCTAACTGAAGCATCAGTTCAAGCTTCTGAGTGTCCCTCAAGAAGGGTGGGTGTAGCTTTGTGCGTGTAGCCAGTGAGACAGCAGGTAGTAAGTGAATGTTTGCACTGCTTTTGTGGAAACACAGACTGAAGGGTTATTCCTGAGCTGTGTAGATCAAATCCCCAAACTCATTGGAGCATGGGATGTTACTTCCATATCTGTACCCTGGAGAGCCTTCCAAATAGTTCTGGGGTGACATAATGGTGGAAGTGTTGCAGCTGAGTTGAGGCAAGGACTCATGGCTCCATGGGAATGGATGAGCTGCGTGTCATCCCCGTCAGTGTCACCTACAGCAGTGACTGCAATGTGGGTCTCACCTAGAACAACCCTGGATTTTGCTCAGCACAAATACGGTGTTGGGAGACTGCTCCAAGGACAACCTCCTCCTTCCTGCGTTGCTAATTAACTGTAGTGAAACTGCCGTCTGCAAAATGTAGCTAACCAAGATTTTGCTTTAGGAGATGCTTGTTCTTTCTGCCCAAGTAGGCAAGCTGGTATGTATTTGGCTACTGCTAGCAGCAGACTGACAGCTTCCACTGGCACTTTCTCCCCAAATGATGTCCCACGTGTAGATGTGCAAAGAATGGCAGTGATGCTGTCTAATGGTGGATGTGCAGAAATCACCCTTCCAAGTGTGGCTGGCCATTTTAATTGTAAAACCGTTCAGTTGCCTTCAAAACCATTGGGTAGGAATTGGCACAGTAACATTTATTACAGCAGTTGGGTTTTTTTGTTCTTATTTGGTCTCAATGCCCTGATAAGATACATAAATGGAATGGAACATTTGTGCAAGAATGGAGTGATAGGATTTAATCTCTGACAGGTTAACCCTTTGTGGTGTGTCACAGGGTGCTATATCCAGCTTCTCTGAATCCAGTGGACATCAGTGGTCCGTAACTGCTTCTTAGAAGTCATGTAATTCAGGATTGTGTCTGCAGTTACAGCACTTTCAGTTCCTGCAGGCTTTAATACTTACTGCAAATTAATACTTCTTAGGAATATTTAAAGTTTGTGCTTCCTACCAAAACACCATTATCTTCCAGTTGTCTCCAAATTAGGCAAACCTATCTTAGCGCAGACACATCTTGTTGTCTTGTCTGAAGTATGTATTAAGCATACGTTAAATGGCATAACATCGGGTACCTTTAATTTGGTGTTGTTTAAAACTGTTTCCATGTAGGATTAATCATTCCCAATGTCATAATTTAATTCCCAGTGTAACTTAGGAGGAAAGGCTGAGAGCCCTGGGGCTGTTTAGCCTGAAGCGAAGGCTGAGAGGAGATCTTTTCTGTGCTTATCAATATCTAAAGGGTGGGTGTCAAGACAATGGGGCCAGACCCTCTTCAGTGGTGCCCAGTGATTTGACAGGGGGCAATGGGCACAAACTGGAACACAGGAAATTCCACCTCAACTGGAACAAGCTGCCACAATCCTGGGCAGCCTGCTCTGGGTGAACCTTCTTTATCAGGGGGCTTGGATGAGATGATCTCCAGAGGTCCCTTCCAACGCCTACCGTGATGTGATTTAAAAGCACCGAACAGTCTTGGTCTGAAGAGTTGACCATAACCCACATGCTAAACTGGCTGTCTTCCACACTTGAATGTCTACAGAGTTTAGACATAATGCTGGAGAGATTTTGCAGAGTTGGCTTCCAGTGACCCCTGTGTGTTAAGAGGGTCAATAATGGAAATTCATGCTCTTTATTTTAAGGTTGCCCTGGAGGCCACATATCCAAAGGTTTCCATTGTAAAAGAAGATACTGTCTGTATTTAACCAACGTTTATGTTATTCTAAAAATATGTTGACATTTCTAGGGAAGCCATAAAATCTTCCTCATCCTTTTTTACTCTAAAATTGGTTATGTCGGAGCTGTATCACAGGTTAACATTACTAAGCATGTTTTAAGTTTCTGCAGCTGAGTATATCTCAAATGAATTAGCAATCTGTAAAGCAAAGTCTCGCAAAGGTTTCTGTGCCTCTATTTTAGCATTGCATGGGAAAACACTTTAACATGTTTCATGAAGACCTCTAGGTCATAATTAAGAATACAGTTATCCAGCCCAGAAGTTTACATTTCCAAGAGGCATTACATTCAGTCAACGCTTTAAGAAAGGATGATTTTTCTGTAATAAAATTTCACAGATCTCCACTTGCCTCAGCAGCACAAATCATCCGTTGAGTAGAAGGTACATAAAGTAGCAGTTCGTGGCTTATGCTTTGTTTCAGCAGAAGGAGAATTTGGAAAGGTTGTTAACTGAAAAACTCTTCAAACATATCTGCTAGAGGACAACACTGGTTTGAGGAAGAGCTCTGTGCTGGGCCTTACCTTTTAGTTACAGGATTCTTGTCTGCTCCTAGGTTTCATAACAAAGGAGTTTACGTGAAAGTTGGGCTGCAGAAGATAAGTCATACCAGAAATCTTCACAAAGACATAAAGCTTCAAGTGGACCAGCATGAGGTGGAGTTACCAAGTATAGAAGGACTCATTTTTATTAATATACCCAGGTAAAAAGGAGAGGAAGGCTCCTGTGTGGATGCATGTTTGGCTGTGTGTGTGGAAATGCTGCTTGGTATTTGAGCATCAAATGGTTGGATAAAATGTTAAATGGTTTAGGTTAATAGATGGCTGTCACTGGGTATTTTTAATTACTGCCTGACTCACTGGTTTTGCCACTGTGCCTAAGGAGCTATCTCTTAATACCATTTTGACATCGTTTTCCTGATCCTTCAAAACTCATAATCTCACTCCACATAAATGTGGTACTATCTTTTGTTCCCAGTGCAAACCCCTGTACATTTCCTATTTCTTCTGGGTCCTAGCAGAAATTTGGAATGATTTCCTCACCAAAGGTCACCAAAGACTTCTTTGGAGCAGTTTTATAGTAAAACATGACTTTTTAGGCATGGTTGTAGGCCTGTAGGCTTCTAACCAGTACCATTTTGCCCCTTCCCCAAACTGAACAGTTCACTGGGTGTAGAATGGTACTGGATGTAGAACAGTCCACCGTGACTTGTACAAGAATCAGAAATGATCACCTTGCACACATGTTCTGGCATGCTAGGGACCAGTGAAGGTCGGCCAGGATGTCAAACCCTGTCCAGGTCCAACAGCCAGTAGATGTGGAGTCAGTGATGACACCTGGGTAGCTGTGGCAAACCTGCAGTTGGGGTACATTTTGTGGGGTTTTGGGGGCTGCTGTGACACCTTCAAGGGACTAGAATTACTGCTGTGGGAGAAAGGGAGGCAAATCTGCAGGAAATCTGGTTTCCGTACGTGTGCTGTTGGTAGAGGCAGGTTTTTTGTTTGCACAAAATCAGAAGATAATTGGTGCTGCCTTGCTATTTTTTGTTCAAGTACATTCTTAACTTTCCCCTGTCTCCTTCCATTTTAATCTGAAAATGTTTCATTTCTACTCTTTATTCAAATATATTTATTTACATGGATGCATATGTATGTGCACATGCACATACATACATGTTGCACGTGAGAACCTTGGAGAAGAAAAGATGACTATTAGTACTGAGCAGTGAAGGCACTAAGACAGTAAGTGGGTGATCTGAGTAAGGAGGGACGATGCTGCACAAAAAGCAACACCGTGTTAAATTGTCAGGAGCTTTTCAGAGGATTGAAGTGCAGGAATACCTGCTTAACTACAAGTGAGTTTGGCCCGGTACAAGAATAAAAACTTGATACATGTCTTTAACTTTAGTTTCTCTTCACTAGCTTCCGTGAGTATTGTCAAGACCAGTAAGATCCATGTTAAGTTCTTAAGTCTTGAACTTAAGGATTAGTGTAGCTGCAACCTGTATTTCCCAGCAAACTAAGCCCTTTGGAGTTCCTTTCTTCTTACTACTCCGTTTTTTCAAATGGGAACTGCTTACTTTACTCCTTTCACTCCTGTAAGAGTGAAGTCTTCCAAGTTTTAGGAGACCACTTCCTGCTCTTAGAGCACAGGAAAGCTGTGTTGTCCCCTTCAGCTGGTGGGGAGGAGAGTATCTAGCTTTTGAAGTCTGGCAAACCAGCCATCCCGAGCAGGACACTAGGCAGGGTGCTCTGTGGCAGACAGCAGGTCCATGGGTGGTCACCGTGGTGTGCTCTCTGTGCAGCTGGGGGTCCGGAGCTGATCTCTGGGGCTCGGAGAGTGACAACCGCTTTGAGAAACCACGCATCGATGATGGCCTGCTGGAAGTTGTTGGCGTGACTGGCGTCGTTCACATGGTAAGTTGCCATCCCAATAGGAACAGAAGAAACAGATTTTCTCAGATGAGTTTGTTTTTGTAGCAAACAGTGCATTGCAGGTATGTAGTCCTAAAAAGGATGCACCTGTGTTATGCCATTGTTTACTTAGGTACTTGTTGCATCACACAGAAGTGGTTATAGACCATAACCAGTGGGCAGTGTCAGCTGGCTATGAACAAAGCGTTCAGATGTTGGGAGTTTACCTGCAGCTGTTTGCCTGTCCACAGGCTGCAGTGTCTTCTCACTGCCTGCTTGTTGGCCTGCCCAAGAGATCCATGCTTAGGTGCCAGACGATGACCGATGGAATGGAAACTGAAGAGACCTGTGGTTGGATAATAAGAAGTAATTAAGAATGTGAAGAACTTTTTTTAAGTGCGTGGGGAAACGCTTCATGAATAAATTAGGCTTGAACGAAGGCCAGAAATACACATGTATACGTGTATGTACATGTACAAACTTACAGGGATATATGAAATGCAAATACATACGTATATGTATGTTTTATATATATAGCTTTCTCATAGCGGGTATCATGGTGTCAAAACCAGACAGTTCATGGCATGAAAACAGGATTTTCTTTTAATACTATAAAAACACTCACTCTTCACTTCATGTGTTTGCAAAAAATCCTGTCATATCCCATCACGATCAGGGCGGAGATTCCTTCTAGAATAGATGCCTTTACAACTATCTGCCACAGGCTTTCCCATCCCTGTCTCTGAGAATCTGATGCTAGCTGCTCTTGACCCGAATGCTACATGAAGCAGACGGTGTGCCAGTTCTGCAAAGAACATTATGACTCTCTTTGTGCAACTTAAATTCTTCCATGTATTGTGTATTTTTACAATGACCTGCTATTAACAGTGCAGTCCTGTGGGATGGTTGGGGCTTTTTTGTCTTCATACTTCTTTCACTATCCTAAGAAATCTGCTGCTGAAAATGTGTATGTGTTCACGTAACTAGAGACAACTAAGCCACACAACCACAAAAAAATGGAAAGGTGGGTGGCAAGAATATGTATATAAATGCATGTTGGGTTGAGCTTGGCAAAACTCTCTCTTCCTGTTTGATAAAGTGCTTTTAGCTTTTGAGTTTCACGTGTGCCAAGTCTGTGTGTGTAGTTAGGTGTTTGGAAAATGTGTTTACAACATTATGTAGAGGGAAAGTAACAGCAAACAAGACCTTTGTGGGTGCACGCTGCTTGGCCAACTGGAGCGTACCAGTGGCTTCACTATGTAAGTTATGGTGCCTCTGCACTAGCTTAAATAATAAATGCTACGTCAGTAGAGACATCCTATGAAGATTTTGCCTAAGTTTCTTTTACTTTTAAACTTTAAATGTCAGGAGAGGATAAAATTGTACCTACCCACTGTAAACGCAGGTAGTATTTGTGCTTCTTGTTTATTGGGGTGATTGACGTCCTGGCTTTTACTTGCTAACAGGGTCAAGTCCAAGGTGGTTTTCGATCTGGAATCCGCATAGCTCAAGGCTCATATTTTCGTGTTACACTCCTAAAGCCAATTCCAGTTCAAGTTGATGGAGAGCCCTGGATTCAGGCCCCAGGCCAGATTATTATTTCTGCTGCAGGACCAAAGGTACTGGCTGTAGGTTTGTCTTAGCAAGTGGACTTTGTTTCTCCAGTGGATATTATCGTATTACTTTGCTCGTCTGTTGTGTTCTGATGATCGTCTTTAAAGGAACTAGTCAGCACGGTGTGGTAACTGTTGGATAAATATACAGCAGTTTCTACAGAGGATGATTTGAGGGCCCTCCCCGCTGGGTCAGATGAGGATTATGTTTAGAAAAAATAGTCCCTGAGCTTCAGTGACTTAGTCTTTTCCCCTTTTCCCCTGTATTTTCTTGCTGCCTTAAGAATGCCTTTTTAACTCACAGAAATCTGTTGCTACAGGCAATCCCGGAGAATGTGTAGCCCTGCTGAGAGGGCTACCAAAACAATGGCCCTTGCAAAGGAGACATGGGCGAAAAAGAGGGTCCTACCCCAAATGTTTTGGAATATGTTAAGCTTTATTCGAGAGAAAGGAGGGAAAAGAGAGTGAGCAAACCTAACTTGCCCTTCCAGTGAGAAATATTTCTATCTTTCTATTAGTTTAGTGACTAATAGTGGTAGCTGTATATATATGTGTGTACATGAATATACGTGCACACATGTACATATCCTTATATATCTACATGTACGTATATATATGTTTATGCAAAAAAAGCAATTAGTCTTATAGCTTTATAAGGCTAGGTGCTTCAGATAGTTGTGTATTTAAATGTTTTTCTACTGCTGTTCCAACATTTTACTTGTTTATTAATTAGTTGCCTTAGATCTGCGTGTAGGCGACTACTGATGTTTTATCACTCACTCACATTCTTTCAAAACTTCCCATTTTAGGTCCATATGTTGAAAAAATCCAAGCAGAAACAGAAAAAAACTGGAAGCCTGAGAGAGATGAGAGTGGATAGCATGTCAGTCTCTGAAGGAGGACGCTAAGTGGAGACCTGTGCTCAGAAGCGATGCAGCACACCTACCGTAGACACCAAGATGGTTCAGTAAAACCACGTGCAGACAGCTAGTGAAGAGGGTTGCTTATGAGCGTGCCTTTCATTACATTCTGATAGTACTGGGTTCTACTTTGTCTTTCAGAGATAGTGCCTCATTGCTACAAATAACGATTACTTACCACTCGTCTCATCTGAAATGTTTGCTTTGGGTTGCTTTTCTATAAGCCATTTCCCAGTTTGTCATGTGTATAGAAACTGAGGCCAGACAGAGATTCCAAGATGCTGAGATTTCTGCATCTACCTTGACAAAGACTCTTTGCCTCCTCCCAGCTTTTTCTTAAAGAAAATCATTCCATAGATAAATTTTGGTGCATTTTTCCGTAAATGAAAATGTGTTCCTTTAAATTAATGGTCACAGTAGCCTCCCAGCCAAAAAAAGGCAAAGACATGAGCTGCTGAGAACTCTTTGAATCAGTCCAAATAGCACAGCTGAAACTACTGCCGTAAAGAGAAAAATAGAAAACACAGCAGAGATTATTTCTATAAAAGGAGCCCCATGCACTGGGAAGAGAGAAAGTACTAGAACAGTTGAGTCAAAATATTTCAGAGCGTTTACTTCAACAGTATTTGGATAATATGAGTAAAGGGGAAACAGCTTGTAGAGCGAGTTTTCAACTGCAGCATAGTTTCTCCTGTATTATTCAGCCAAAACCTGTTTAAAAGGCATTTGAATTTCAGCAGCTACCGTCCTAACATCAAAAAGGAACAATACCCGAGGCAGTGTTACATTCTACTGATTTTTTTCCCTATCATTGAAACCATTGTCTTTGACACCAGACTTTTCTTCTTGTCTTTACTTGTGCTATTTCATTTTCATTGATTTGTCACAATTGGACTGTTATGTGACAGCAAACTCCAAGACTGAAAGAATCCTCAGTAATTAGGGAAAAAGAAGTACCATTTAGTGTTCACTTAAGTAAATGAGTACAGTCATGTGTTAGAGCTGAAGGACTGCACAGCTGTGCTGAGAGCCTGCGGTGTGCATGTAACGTGCTGTAGGCTTCAGATAACTGGGAATGCAATAGCCGTCATGAAATCTCTCTCGCCTGGTCAGCCTCCTCAAGTGGGCGTTGGGTGTTGTTACCAAGTGTGGGCCCACGACACAGTGACTGGCTTTTCTCACTTGGGTGAGTGTGTGCTTTTCAGAGGCTGTTCTCTGTCCACTCCTGTGAGACTGCTTACCCATCTGCTGAAGATGTGAGGATCCAGTACTCCTTTTACAGCTTCCTCCTAGAGACTGGCACTAGAGCAGACATGCTGGTCCTGTCATACACTGCGTGTATCTGTTGCCCACAGCCATAGTCATGTTGGTCTACACTCACATCTCTGCTGGTCTCATCTCACCATGGTTCTGCAGTGACTGAACCTTTCACTTCAGGTCAGCATCACACACAGGGAGCCCTCTCAGCCGTTTGTGGTGCAGGTGGCCTGCATTGTTCTGCCACCTGTGTGCATCTGCTGCTTGGAGCTACTTAAACCATGTTGGCCAAAGCCCGTTCAGCTAGCCAGTGGGCTTACTTGTTCTCTCTTGCACAGTAGTAACTAATTCAGCTATAGATAACATGAATTAATCACTTCAGTGGCCACTTTAGGAGTGTTCCTCTCTCCAGTGTGTATAGAAAAACCTCTCCACCTGCTTCAAGGGGAGTGTAACTTTGAAATATGCAAAAGTGGTTTTGTGTTGGAGCCAATTATGTGTTGAGGCAGTTCTTGCAGGGTCTTGTTGATCAGACTGTACTCTAAGCACTGTGCCAGCTTCAGCAACATCTGAACGTTACCTGTGCTTTCTACTTCCCAGTGACGGTGCAGATGAGGGTGTGAATGCAGGTGCTGCAGGACAGTCACCTCTAGCAACAGAATGATACAGCTAAAGCTATGAACAGAGACAGAACAGCCATGCAGAATGGCAGTGCCTGCAGCCTCTCCTTCCTGTCCAGTGCTTCCTTCTGTTCCTGGTGTTCTGGTAGACATGCATTTGCAGGACTGACTCCTGATTTCAGTTAAGCCTTTTAATTGTTTAAATTGTTCATTTAATTTTAGGGATGTTCTTCAGGTACCACCATGTGGACAACAACTTATCTTTTTCTTCAACATGCAAACTGGACTCATGCTGTGAAGGCAATAGTGTGGACAGCATGGATCGGCTAAAATCCTCATCTCCTGATTATTAAGACATAGGGTTGTCTCTGCTTCAGAACCAGGGCATGAAGGATCAGATGGAGCCCTTCTGGCGTCCCAGTACCAGCATTAAAAGTAGCAGGGGTAAAGTGTTGTATTCCAGGGTACGCCCTCTGAGGCTGAAGCTCACAAATCAGAGAGGAAATCTGAACTAGATTGCTGCTCATAATTGTCCAGAAAGCCAGAGAATCTGCTTTGTGTCCTCAGGGCAGCAGAAAGAATGCATGGTCTTCTTTCCAATTGCTGACTCAGTAACGGAGAGGAAAACTTGGACATTTTGTTACAGAAAATCTGCGTAAGCTTTAAGCTTGCTGGTGCTGACCATCTTTTGCAGCCCAAGTAAATAAACCTGTCTTACTCTTTTTCCAGACATACATAATCCTGCGGCATGCAGCTGACAGTGTTTCATGTTCTTGGCTTGTTCAGGGCCTGGCTGTCTCTCCTTTTCGCTCAGTGTCTGCTCTCTGAAATAACATGAAACTCTCAGGTCACAGTGTTTTAATCAGGGCCCCTTACTGGGGGCACACCCTTCCATGGGGATTTTCCATCCCTGAAACACTGTACGAGCCTGTGTTGGGGTAGCAAGGCAACACAGAAGTAGGAGTGTGCTCTCCTTGCAACTGCCAGAGGGTATTCTGGTGGAGGACAGGAAGGCTTTGAGTTGCTTTTTTTTCTGTCTTCTTTCTCTTTTTCCTGAACCCCAACTCCTACATGTTCTTTGAGCAGGTAAGTGCCACATTGGAATGAAAATGTATCTTAAGAAAAACACTCTTGGCATAAAATGATGCTTAGTGTGTTTTGAGGACAAAACAGATTCCTCGGCAGTTGAGACAGAAAAGATCCTGTAAATCTTTTAAAAGGAGAAACTCACTGTTAACCCCTCTATTAAGATGCTCCAGTTTCAGGTACTGTAAAGGTCAGTATGTCAAGAAGTTTTGGGGTTGGACTTTTTTTTTAACATTTTCATCACACAGAATGTCCAAGAAGGCCTAGTATTTTATTTCATAGTATGTAAGGCTTCCTTGAAGAGAGGAGGTAACTCTTTGCAGTTAATACGGAACACTTTGACATGAACAAAACAATGCAGTATAATTTATATGACAGTGGGCAGTTAAAGTATTCTCAGCACTGAGTCTTCAAATAACGTTGTGCAAGAACCTAGTGGTCACACAGGCCAAGTGCTTTAAATAATGCAATAACAAAAGTGCTGGGGAGTAGGTTCAGTTCTGTCAAGACAGGTGTTAATCAACATCCAGGACACAGGACTAGAAACCATCATCTCTAGATGGGGAGGAGGTGCAGGCTCATTGCTCTCCTGAGCACTCTCCTTCATTCTCTTTCTACTGTCCTGACTTTCAGCCTTGCCTGTGTACCATGGCAGGCACTGACAGCACAGCGAGCGTCGCTCCTGCTGAGATACATGCTCCTCTCCTTTTACTAGTGTCCTGTGAGGCTTTGCCAGCATCGGAGAGAGAAGGGTCCTGGAAATGGTGGTGGTGCATTTCAAATATGCCACTGTTGCAGATGAGAGAAGGTGGTCAGTTGGTTAAGATCTGTCTTGATGGGTAAATGTATTACCTCTGTCTTGAACTAGGAGAACTGAAACTCAAAAGCTCATCCCTGAGATACAGGTGCTACTGCAGAATAGCTGCTGCTTTTTGCCTCCACCTCTTACAGTTGGTTTGTATAGTTCAAATGGCTGATATTTTCATTGGATTGCTTTTTAAATGAAAGTGTTATTTTGCCAAAAAGCTTTTATTTATGTATGTGTGTATATATATGTGTGTGTACATATGTGTATACATACATATGCACACACCCTTCAAAGACAGGCCTTACTGTATTTCCTTTCACAGTGCCTACGTGTACAGCTTTTGCTGCGTTACAAGCACAGTCTGATAGCGCTCACTTCTGGATCTTCCTCTCACCAGTTTTGGACAGTAGGCAAAGCTTGCTTTCTTACTGGTCCCACTGAGGTTCCCAGCACACATTTTCTGATGGGCATGTGCTTTCTTTACAACAAGACATGACAGCAGCATAGTGAAAGCACAACTGTGTTTAGAGCACTGTCTCTGCATGTGTGCAGTTTGAGCCCCTCTTGCTCTTTCTAGATTGCAATCAGGTCTCTGTGTGCCTAAAATCAATGGCAATGGCTACTGTAGCATTTTAAAAACCAGAGGAAGCTGTAGGGTAGTCCACTGCAAGGTGTAAGTAAGGAACAAAACTAAAACTGTTACAGACGATCGTTCATTAATCTTCACAGCTACCCTCTTCTAAGTATTGTACAGATTGCATCTCTTTAAAGAGCAAATAATGTACTTGTTTTGAACGCCAGCTGTTCAGAGTCGCTAGGCATTTATGTGTGCACATTACTCTGCAGCAGTCTGCTGGCATATTTATCTGTCATTATCAACTGAAGCCTCATTTTGTGGGAGGAGAGGGTAAGAGGAGCTGTTGTGACACGTAAAAAGGACTTAGTTGAAGACGTAACAGGTTCATCTGCATAGGTATTTTACAGTGTACTGAGGGTGTCAGCAGGTTGCCCCTGTTGCACAGCACCCGTCCATGCTCCAGCTCTGAAACAGGGTGTGTTGGGTTGCGCACTCGAGAGACCTGGCAGTAGACGTTCTTTCAGCTTGCACCTCATACCTCTTCCTTGCAGCCTTCATAGTAACTGCTTTTTCCTCTTCTGCTGGGCTGCCTTCCTGCCCTTTGGGCCCAGCTGTTATACTGAAACCGGTAACAAAGGCCTGAGCATGGCGGTGAGTCTGTGTGGAGAGGAGCTCGGGCTGCTGGGCTTTCACTGTTCGTCAGTTTCTACTTCAGCTTCTGCATCAGATGTTTAACAGCTATGTGGCAGAGACTCTGCAACTACTGAATCATCTTCAATTCATGGTGACAGCGTTGCCTCATTTTTGGGCTTGGATCTTTTATGCACCAGTGCATGTATCACTTCATATACTTTTTGCACTTAACAGAAAATGCAGGTCAGATAGGCTTAGGCTGTGGCAAAATTGCAATGTTGTACTTTTTTCATAAATATGGGGATGATTCTACAGATACAAAGATGCACTTTCAGATAACAATGAAAACAAGTTTGTAGAATGCAGCTGTTTAGGAGTTTCTCTGACTGCAGGTTCCTTGATCCCATCCATCTCTGATAACTGTGTTATCCTTGAAAGCCTGCTTGGGAATAAGAGATGGTATCTTCCTCCCATCACAGTATGTATTTATAACTGACTGACTGAAAGTTCATATATATATATATATGTATTTAAACAATTACAAATTGGCTGCTATTCTAAGATTTAGATTTATTAGACTGATTTTATAATGTGTAAAAGTAATGTTAAGGTTTTATTTATAATGTCAACATTTACTGACTTCACACTTGGCTTGTAGCAGAGGTCCAGCTCGAAGTCTTCGTTCCTCTTGCTATTTAATGTAATTTTTTTTGACAATGTAGCCATTGTATGTGTGGAATGCCATGAAACGAATGCAAATTGCTAACCTTAACCTGCAGTTAGAGCGGCAGTTTCGATGTTTACAGGACAGTGACTAATGATTGTAAACCCGTACCTGTCGGTTGAAGCAGCGCGCTCTTTCCGTGCTTTGGAAACATTGTCTCTGCTTCTCATGACAATTAATGAAATAGTTGCCTTCTGGTTTAGGTTCCTGGTATGTCCCTCTGGAGAGATTTAAGTGCAGATTATGACTTTTCTGCCATGTACTTACAGGACAGAATTTCTACTGATACAAGTGTTGTATTGAACATGTTTTCCAAAAGATTGACTTTATTTTTTGTGAAGATAATGTATGAGAATGTTTTATAAGCAGATCAGTGTTGTTGAAAAAGTTGATCTGAAGTCTTGAAATAAATGTGTAGATATTAAAGATGTATCCCAAAGCAAGTATTTTTAACAGGGCACTGTTCATGGTGTAGTTATCCCTCTAAGTTCTCCTAGCAACACACTCTTGTAACATGTCACTGTGCATGGCTCAGGTGTGTTATTGAGGAGACAACTTGATCTCAGAAGATGTGGCTTCATTTATATTGTGCGTATCCTCTATTACACCTCTGGCAGCAACTCCTAATACAAACATCAGCTGTAGAAAGCAGAACCTTTCCCCCCTGCAAGTCAGTGCAGGTTAAAGAGCGGAGAGCCCGCCCTTGTGCTTAACTGCAGGAATGTCACTGGTCTGGTGACTGGCACCTAGAGCCCTCTCTCGCTGTCCACAGGGTGTGCCACACCTTAGTCGTTTTGCCAGATTCTGAGGGAAGGCAGGCGCACATCGACATGTGCCTGCCAGACAGCTAACAGCTTGCCATGGCATCCCTCTCCTTGTGCTGCTGATCTTGCCAAATTGGGTAGCAAGAGGTGCTTGAAGAGTTACTGAGTATTTATTGTGTAATTTTAGGTGCTTATAAAGCCTTCACTGCTATTTTAAAGCAAAATTCTGGGGATCTGTAGCATAGCAATAGCTGTATAACTCCAGCTTTCTGAACATGCCAAAAGCAAGTGATCCTTGGTATAGTTTAATTAGCAATGGCGTAGACAGTAGCAATCAGCACCTTGAAGCTGCTATTTCTGATTATTGGAAGGGAGAATCTCTGCTTTAAATGCAAGGCATCACAGAGTTTGTACTTCACTATAGATTTCAGTGTCCCTCCGTGTGAGCCACCCATGGCGTCCTAACTCTTCTCAAACTATTACATAACTAACTATTGCTTAAAAAACTGTGGTTTTCACCTCTGGTTATTTAAATCATCGAACTGTAAGCAGTTTTATGAGTGCTGTTTTATTATCAAGATACTCTAAGATGTCTTACAGCATTTCTTGTGAATGTTCTAATACATAAGTAATAAATTGTCTTGGCCCAGCAAGCTAACGTGAGCTGACCACTGAACAGTTTAGTTGTCGTCCAGTGTTTATTCTTGTGCATCTGCCTAATAATTCTCAGATAAAAAAAAAAAGCCCAAGTATTGAAGTGGTTGAAAACTGTTTCCACATTGTGTGCCTCAAACCAGTAATGCATTATCACACGTTTACTTGTGGATTGTTCTCAGAAACAGGCTTTTAACGATGTAACATGTTTCTCAATGTCTGCCTTGCAAATCACTATGCTGTGGCAACTTGTCTACCAATAACATACCTAGTCTGCTAATTGGCTTTAAAAAGAGGTAATTTATAGAAGATGGACTTTTATATTTAAACATCTGTTTGTCCTTGGGTTATGTTCTTAGAACAATTCTGTATATATTTTGCAATATGTGTTTTGTGTTTAATTTGATTGTACATTTTGCACTGACTTGAAATCCTGTATTCTAAGTATTATTTACCAGTTCCAGAGATCTGTAACTAGAATTTGTCTGTGAAAAATACAACATCTCTTCTACCCTGGAAGTTTGTGCAGTGGCCATGCTTTAAAAATAGTGAATAGACTTCTGCAGAGATAAATATTCTTTGTTTCAGCTGGACACTACTTTTATAGGTATTCTGTAGCCTTGCAGGTTGAGATTGAGTCGTGCTCCGTGAGAGGGTGGCTGTGTTGTAGCAGTGGTTTTTGTACGTTTTACTTTCTCAGATAACATCTACACGCTCAAGATTGACCCCTGCAACATTCAAGCACTTCTAGAGCCCTTATTTCCGTGGGTAGCACTTGCTGTACCTGGCAAAATCTTTCTGTGATAGCACCGTAGTGTGTTAAGCGTATTTGTTTTGTGAGTTACTTTGATGATGACCCAGATTTTCCACAGGAGTTTTGCACAGCTGCTTGCCCTCTTTCCAGTCCTCTAGAAACACAACCTGGTGTTCTCGGGCTGTGGGCAACAGGCCCATGCGTAGCCCCATTGTGCTTGGCTCAGGTGAGCACTGGGGGAGCTGGTCTGCACGACCCAAGGGGCAGAGCCCAAGGGCACTGGTGTGGAGGGAGTCATGTGGGGCAAGAGGAAGGGCTGTCCAGGGAGCAGAGCTCAGATGGAAATTCTGCTGCACTGTGGGTGGACAGCCCACCTTTCCCTGGAGGTCAAGACCCATCAGCTCCTGCCCTGCCTCCCATGGCTGGTGGGAGTCCATCAGCCTGGTACCTCCACTTAGGATGTTCCTGCTGCAGTAACCCTTCCTCTGGCATGGAGCAGTTGTTTCCCCTCATTCTGTTCAACAAATTATTGCAGAACAGGAGGGGTTTTGTCATGGCACCTTGGGGTGCACCTTATTGTTCCTGGCTGGGCTGCAAGACAAAAAGCTCTGAAGCAGCTAGAACCACATTTGAGAAACATACATAGAAAAACTCATTTTAAGACTGTTTACCTGGGGAAAGAGGGGAAGCAAACAATACATTAACCTTCATGTAGAGGAATAAAAAGCCAAACGCCCAAAGCTGAAGTGCTCATGATTTAACCAAGCTTTATGCCTCCTAGCTTTCCTTAAAAATGGATAAAAACTGCCTTTTCTCTATTAACTGGGGAGAGCAAAGTAGCCTTTTCCGCTTATTCTTTCTTCAGGTCCATGTGTCACTGTGGCACACTAAAACACGCTGCTGTTCACCTTGTGTGCACTACTTTTCAACTTTTACACGTCACAACCCAGCACCTAGTTCAAATACACAATTACAGGAGCCAGCCAGGCTGTCCATTGTCTAAAGACATAGAATCATAGAATCATTTAGGTTGGAAAAGACCTCTAGGATCATCAAGTCCAACCTTCATCCCAACATCTCCCTGACCTGTAGACCATGTCCCGAAGCGCCACATCTACTCATTTTTTTTAACACCTCCAAGAATGATGACTCCACCACCTCCCCAGGCAGCCTGTTCCAATGCCTAACCACTCTTTCAGTGAAGAACCTATTCCTGATATCCAATCTAAACCTCCCCTGGTGCAACTTGAGGCCGTTACCTCTTGTCCTGTCATTAGTTACTTGGGAGAAGAGACCAGCACCAGCCTCACTACAACCTCCTTTTAGGTAGCTGTAGAGAGCAATGAGCTCTCCTCTCAGCCTCCTCTTCTCCAATGACATGTACCTGGAGGTGGCAGGAAATCTCTGTGGGTGCTGTATGTGTGAAGTCCTTCCAAATGCTGTGGACCTTTGTGAAACTATAGCAGTGAGCTAGGCAAACTTTTTTTTTTTTCAGGAGATGTGACCAAAAAATTCATCCTTGTACTGAGATGGTGCTGAGAAAGATGTGAGTATGATCTCATTCTCCAGTAACTGGGAAGAAGCAGGCAGTGACGAAACTGTGATCCTCCTTAGCAGAGGGCTGCTGGAGACTCTGGTATCACATCTGACAGACATCTCCTCAAAGCTGTAGGCATGACATGCCAACCAGCCCACAGGAGGCAGCCAGTGGATGTATGCTGTGGTGCGGGTGCCATGTGAGGCCTCTCGTGAAGTTGCTTAGCAAGTGTGAAGGTACATCCTCGGTCCCATGCATGTACAGGGAGGCCTCAAAACCTTTGCCCAAGCCTAAATGAGAGTGCTCTGGCTGAAAAGAGAAAGGGGAAAAGAAGGAAAGAATGTGAGTGGAGGATCTTCCTCACTTGTGCTCCAGATGAACCAGAAATTCACTGTTGGAGCTATCTGGGGGACAAGGGGTTATTTCGGTAGTCAGAGGGTTGCACCCCATGTTTAAGTGCCTGGAGCATAACCGAAGTGGCCTGTAGGCAGAAACAGTACCAGATCAAGTTATCTGCTGCCATATATCTGCCGTGGCGACAGCTGTGTCTCCTCATTCCCAGGACCAGCGTGTTGCAAACAAATCAACACAGACACAGGACAATGACTTCTTCACAGGCACCCACGATCAGGCAAGCAACATGAGTTACACAAATGGGCCAACCCTGTGCCTTCTCACCAACTAACTGGATTCAGAGCTCACTGCCGAATGAATCTCTCTGCCGCTCTCAATTTTCCCAGGACTCTCTTGTAGCTGGCACCATACTCTTAGTCTATCCAGAACCTGGCTCTCACGCCTCTTAAACAAGAAATCCAGCTTAAAGGTCTGCTAGGGGATCATACAGTGAGGGGAAACAACAACAAAACAGTTACAGACAGAGTCTAATAAGGATGTAGAACAGCCTGCAAGGATCAGGCACAGAGTCTGGCCAGAAAGTGCTCCAAACAGGAGCCTACAGACTTTATATGGGGGCCTTGTAGTAAGAGGGAGGTCAGGGGATGTCAGACAACACATGAGAGAAACTGCACATGAANCTCCTGGCTCAAAGCACCTTTCTCTCCACCAATTCCCAAAGCACAAGCAACTCCAGCAGCTCTGGGGGAACAACACATCCCCAGCAGCAAGGACGTCAGCCACAGATCTTCCCAGTCCTGCTTCAACCTTGCCAAGTTGAAACAAATTCATCCAGTCGCATGGGCCACTAAGCAAACTTGCACCAAAACAGAATTTGATCCTCTTCTCCATCAACCCTCTCTCAAGTATGTCCCTGAGGAAACAGGAGAGCATTTGCACTCTTTGCAACAGCACAAGATGTCTTCTCCTCAGAAGACAGTATACTTTGGCCCTAGAACTACCTGGACCAAAGTACACTTAACCAGTAGCTTCTCCTTCCAAGGAGGGCACAAACAGACACCAGAAACAAAAGCAGGAGAACAGTGTTACCTGAAAGGAGCTCAGAGGAATGCACCAGAGAGGAATAAAGATGACAACACAAGGTGGAGTGCGCTCCATTACAAGAGACAGTACAGGGTACTACACAACTTTGCACTCTAGGTCCTGCTTCCACATCTCTGACACAACAGGATGGCTTGGTGTCCTCTGCTGTAGCAGCCCCCTCTACAAAACATGGAGCAGAGCTAGTAGCAAGTCTCCTATGACTCTGAGTCTCCTAAGTCAGTCTCCACAGCTGCAGCTCAACGTCTACTGTCCAGAAGTTTCTTCTGGTTGCTGTGCGGCCTCTCTGACAGAGTGTCAGCACATCTGCAACAAAGGTGTGGAAACAGACCTCACCTAGGAAATGTCAGAACTGAAGACCTCAATCAGCCCGGTTACAGGAGAGGAGACTGCTTCACTCAACTGAGAGACACTTTTTCTTCTGCACTCTTCCATGTCAGCTTCCTGCCCTTTGGCTCGTGCTGG
Organism: Eurystomus gularis; assembly: GCA_013400335.1. Lineage (NCBI taxonomy): Eukaryota > Metazoa > Chordata > Aves > Coraciiformes > Coraciidae > Eurystomus > Eurystomus gularis. The sequence goes on from VZZY01015479.1 coordinate 150,651, forward strand.
TACCTCCATCCTCCTCCTAACTCCTCATCTGCCATTCCCTTCCCAGGACTTGTCATCACATTTATATCACTGCTCTGTATGATGGCTTGCCATGTTTGCCCTCCTCTAGAAACATTTAACAGTTTTTTCAGACTCTTTTGGGTTATAAGTGAACATTGTGTGGATCTTTTTTTCCAATCTCTTTAAATTTGTAACTGTGGTGTGTCAGCAGCTCTGGTCATAAACTTTAAACTGCAGCCTGCTAAAACCTGACCAAAGTCTTGGTTACGTCTGTCTGTTAGAGGGAGCTGCTTTAGTTTCTGTTAATTGTAAATATTCTCCAAGGTGCCTGCAAAGATTTATGCTGAGCATTGGCACAAAACGAAGCAGTGACATTAAAGCACCTTGCTCCTGAAACAGAGACCTTAGTTATGGCAATTTTTTTCTATTTCCAAAGAAGGCCATTTGCTGCTGGGCACCGCGTTTTGGTTTCGCTGTCCAGCTGTCTGTTCTCGCTGCTAAACTGGAGGTTGCTGCCCTCTTGCTTTCTGACTGAGGATAGCACAACCCACCACTGAACTAGGAAAGGCTTTCGGGAACCCCTGCCCAGCCATTGGATGCGCTATTCATAGAACCGGAATCATTAAGATTGGAAAAGACATCTAAGATCATCAAGTCCAACCTTCAGCCCAACAGTACCATGACCGCTAGACCATGTCCTGAATTGCCACATCTACACACTTTTGAACACCTCCAGGGGTGGTGACTCCACTACCTCTCTGTTCCAGTTCATGACCACTCTTTCAGCAAATATTCTTTTCCTAATACCCAGTTTAAACTTTCCTTGGTGCAACTTGTGGTCATTTCTTCTTGCTCTATCACTTGTTATGTGGTTGAACAGGCCAATGCCCACCGCTCTGCAACCTCCTTTCAGGTAGCTGTAGATAGTGAGAAGGTCTCCCCTGAGCCTCCTTTTTCTCCAGGTTAAACAACCCCAGTTTCCTCAACCACTCCTCATAAGACTTGTGCTCTAGACCCTTCAGCAGCTTTGTTGCCCTTCTTTGGACACACTCCAGCACCACCATGTCCTTCTTGTACTGAGGGCCCCAAAACTAAACATAGTATTTGAAGTGCAGCCTCATCAGTGCTGCGTACAGGGGTACAATCACTTCCCTGCTCCTGCTGGCCACACTATTGCTGATACA
>VZZY01015481.1:0-29443 GCA_013400335.1 Eurystomus gularis
AAGGAGAGATCTACAGCAGTTTCTACCGTGTAGAAACATTCACCCTTTAACATAACTCCAGCGTGCTGCTGGTTTCCTGCCCTTACATATATGCACGCAGGAGACAAACAGTCCAACCCTCCTTTCTTGGATCAAGGGCTTTATTCACTTGTTATCACTTTCTTGGCTCCCATCACAAGCTTATGATTCCTGCTCTTACCCTCACCTCTGGTTTCCCTACACTGGAAACCTGCCTCCTGCCAGTCCCTGTGCAGTGAGGGGTTTTGCAGCACAAAGTCCCCACTTCCCCATGTCTGGTTCCCTCTCCCTGGCCAGCAAGCCACTCTGCTGCTGTATCCTCTGTCAAGTTGTCAGCCCTTAAATCCCCTGCTCCACACACCTGAAATGTGTCCCCTGTAGAAAAATAGCCCAGGATTTTGCTGATAATGGTCAATATCAAATGAAGAAGTTGCAGAGCCTGCAAATATTCTGAAGCAACTGCTTAAATTTTCATCTGCTTCACCTTCCCAGGCAGTAATGGCATTGCCAGGGCTGATCACCATGGGTGACTTCATAGAATCATGGAATGGTTTGGGTTGAAAGTGATCTTAAAGACCATCTAGTTCCAACCCTCCTGCCATGGGCCAGGACACCTCCCACTAGACCAGGTTGCACAAAGCCCCATCCAGCCTGACCTTGAACACCTCCAGTGCTGGAGCACCTATGAAAACAGAAAATCAGGTTGTCTAGGTTTTTCCGTAACTTCCTAGTTATCATCTCAGATGTCAAGCTGCTAATTACATACAGGTGGTGTAATAGCCAAGTGATGAAAATTTGAGGCTTGTGGCATAGAATACTTAAAGTTTTGGATAGTTTGTAACATTTTTCAGTGAGCAATGCTATATTGGATTTACAAAACAGAGCTGTAAATTTAAGACCCCAAATTCCCACTTGCAAAGAAACAGCACAAAGAGCAACAACTCCCACTACCTAGTAGTATCTCCTGTGCACCTCAGATCAGCTTCTGATGGAACAGATGCATTTTCATCATTCATTCAGGTAAACTCATGTATCAGGTTTTCTGCTTTAATTTCCACTTTTTAAAACATTGATTTAAATATCTTAACACACGTAGAAATGCTGGAGGAATAAAGATCCTGGCTCCTACCACTCGACTGGTGTTCAGCAAGTCATAGTCCCCAGCTGACGGGTCCCATGACGCAGTGTGGGAATATGCTGGGATCTCTCCTATCTTTGCTATCTCAGTGAAAGGGCTTCTCCTGCAGCCCAGGAGAAAGGGTGGCAGCTGCACACAGTGGGGGAGTTTGGGCCCTGGAGAGAGGACTGCTCCCAGTGCCTAGGGAAAGCCCAACCCCACCATCTCATCAAGCATCTTCAGGTCTTGGAAACAAGCAAGAGCTGGTGGCTACCTTGCAGGAGTGACACCTGCAATTTTATCAGCTGGAAGGTGTGAATGCAAGAAGGAAGATCTCCAATGCTAAATTGAGCACCAAAGTGAACCCAGGCTGGACATCAGGGAAACACTGAAATACCTCTCACTTACCTCTAGCATTGATCCTTTCCCTGGTCACAGTGGAGAGTAAAGAAGGCTGTTGTTCAAATTAAACGTTTTCTTCTGAGCAAAAGTTGGCCACAAAATTCACACATTTTCTTGGGCAAAACAAGATTAAATCTAGGTTTTTGTGACACTGGAGGTTTTTTTTCCTGGGATGGACCTCTGAAGAGCTGTCTGGACTGCCCAAACAGTTTGGGAGCAGTGATGAGTTCAACACTTGCCCTTAAAGTCAGAAGAGACTCGTGCTCAGACACAGGTATCACTGGGACGTACATCTAATATGTGGTCAAGTGACACTTTTGAGCGAGAGAAAAAAACAGCTTGTGGGAAACTTGTGCTGAGCTTGTGTTTGCTCAGTCAGATCTCAATGTGTGAAAAAACTCACTCTGCGTCATTGCAATGTTTGGATTTTTGCTAAAAGCCATAGAAAAAACACACAAGTGTGCTGCTGCCAGGGCTTTCTGCACAGGTGCACTGGCGCCTGTTCAACCCAGAAAGTGGGCACCGCTGGAATTAACACTGTCAAGTGAAAAGAAACACAGACATCCCCTCAAGCCAAAAAAGCGTTGACCACAACTCAGCACTCCTGCATGTGCAGAGCTGTGGGTCAGCTTGCACCACGTGCTGTGACTGCTTCTCTAACCCTGATAGAGCTGCGAACATGATGGGAGAATTCACAAGAGGATCCATACAGTTGCATTTGAGTGGGGAATGAAATCAGGAATTATTTGTTTTTCCCACTCAATTAAAAAAAAAGAAAAATCTCATTTCTAAGCTACAAGAAACAGCAACAGTTTCTGAGGCTTTTAGAGAAAAAGGCAGAACAAAAAGCTATTTTGCTAACATGAGTAGTATTTTTCAGCATTTGTAATGAAGTTAAGCTACTGATTGTTTCTCCATCTAGAAAAGAGTAATTTCCACTGAAGTAGTGCAGGGAGCAGCATTTCAACAAACAGCAGTTCATCAACATCACTAACACGCTCTTGCTTTTCTGCTCCCCTCCAACTCCCCCCTCCGTCACCTTCCTTTATCACACACATCAACGGTGCTAAATCATTATTCTCCAGCTGATGTAAAACATGTTGGGGATGTGTTTCTTGGGCAGAGAAACTTCTGTGAGTGGAAGAAAAGAGGGAGAGTGCAGAGAGGGAGACCCAGCCCCTTGCTAGACTGCCTGCTGGTGATGTGTGGGCTCCTCACTGCATCACCCAGCCTTGATGGTGATCCCACCAGCCTCAGACTCTCACTACTTCAAACCACTACACCACTACAAACCTCTACACTCACTACTCACCACTACAAACACTCACCACTACAAACTTCTCTCAGCTTTCCCTGGAGAAGGAGTACCAAGGCACCATTAGAACAAAAGCCCTTTGCTTGACTATTGAAGTCTCAAAACTGTTTTTGAAGGATTCCACGTAAGTGATTCAGCCAAGACTAACAAGCCTGTGGCATAAGGAAGGCTGGAGTTTCTGATTCCCATCCCATCATGTCTATTTTTAGCTCTGAAATCAGATAAATAATAAAAATTTAAACTAACCAGGCAAACACAGAACCTGATGAAATAGGAGTTGTGTACTTCTGGCTTTCTTCCACAGGTAGCTAGCTTTAAGTAACAATAAGAACAACAACAAAAATAAAATTAAAAGACACTGAGAGAATAAATGAATTATTAACTGTTTTTACAGGCTTGTCATCTAGGTGGGTAGGAAAACTTTACATTTTCATATCGTGCTCCTGAAGAATGACTGTCCACCCAAAGGAAGGTGCTGGGCTTTCTTTTCAGATGCCTTTTATCCCTTGATGTTCCTACACTAGTTTTCATGAAGCAGTAAAGGTATCAGCCTGCTTGGGGTTTTGAAGTTTATTTTAATCCATTCAGCAGCATGATGGAAACGTTTTGAGTTCCCAGTAGATTACAGTAAAGGCAAAACAAAATAATTTTAAATTCATCAAGCTGAAAGCTTGACATTTTTATTCTGAATTTTAGATGGCATCCAACAATCCTTAGCAGTTGTTGCCATCAGTAAAAAGGCCACCTTTGGGTAATCAAGAACCAGCTTTCAGAAGTTCAAAAATAAGAGAAAGAGAGAAAGAACACATTTTTATTGTTGAACTTGCACAGGCAGTATAGGAAATCATATTCCTGAGTGACAAATTGACCCAAAGCAATGATAAAACAGTGAGAAAATGAATAAACAAATATTTGCAAAATTTCAAGGGAAAATACACTTTTTCATGCATATCTAATTTGGTCAGTCTGTTTTACCATGTATCCTGTGAAAGAAATAATATTTGATCACATTGTCAAAAAATGTGTCATAATACAAACGTAACGAGAAGCTTAATTTTGGCATTCTTTAATTTTGTATTGTTTGATTATTTTAGGTTTTTGAGTATGATAGAGTGAATCTCCTGATCTTATTTATAGTTTAGTAGTGCCCAAAGTGCACTGGAGGTCATAAAAACATAGCAGGATGCAAATATTTATTTTAAGTTATCTTGCTTTTAAGACTGTACAGAGCACCCAGAAATGGCTGGTTTGCCTTTTTTCATTGCAGAATAATGGCACCTGTAGAGAGGCTAGAACAGAGCCTTTATGAATCACCTTGAAAGTGGACAAGGGCATGCATTTCATTATACAAAAAACCTCAGAGACATATTTTTATGGCTTAGAGGACAATCTGAAGCAGCCCAGAGATAATGTTTGTACAGACTCTATTTTCTTTCAGATTTGACTTTAAAGCTCCATAAGAAGCAAAGTTGTTTTAAATAATTTGATTTTTAAGTTATGCCCATAAATGATAGCTTTATCACAGGCTGTGGCAAAGTGACAAGTAGTATATATTAAAAAATCACTTGCTAAATAGTTTGTAAAATGAGATAACTCCTCGTTTTAATAACACCACTTGAGTCCACCTATTAAAATAAACCCTAATGTGAAAAACAAACCACAAGCTTTGAAGTGATTAATTAATTTGACCAATTTCATGGAAGTCAGGATAATGGCACAGAATAACTTTTTTCACAGTTTGAAATAAGTGTTTTGAAACAATTTAAATTTTTAACTGCTGACATTATATGTATAGATACTATAAAATCAAAACCTAAGACATTTGTGGCTTTTAAGGAGCAAATGACTGAACGGTACAGCAGTGAGAGCAGCAGAGGTGTGTCAAGACTCCTTACAAAGAATTCCTTACACATTTTCAGTTCTTTAACAAGCCTTTGAGATTCTCTCTCCTCAGAACATCTTTTCTGTTAAGTTCTGTCAAGGGTTCAGGCTTCAGGGAGACGCCATTGCCATCCGGGTCTGTAGGATTCTTTCCCATGAAAGACATTTGAAGAAAACGATTGCCGGCATTACTGAGAAATTTGCTGTCTGACCAAAGCTGTTTCTCGAGGCACAGTTTGCTGACCTACTTTGGACAAGGATTTATTCTGACATCCTAGGCTACAGCCCGCCCCCTCAGAGGCTGCTGGGAGAGCCCGACATGCAGCTGCTGATGGTATGGTGATTAATTTGATTGTCACCAGCACAGCTCTGAATATAAGGCTTGTTCAGGAGGCACATAAAAGGAAACTCAGTGCAGTCACTTGGGTTTTGCTGCTAAGAGAGTCAGAGAAGCAGAAAAACAAATCCCAGCACTATTTAAGACTTCAGCCAGATGAAGACAAGGCCAGACTCTCCAGCACAACAGTGTTGTTTGTACTGGTCTGCTGTCACTGGGTGGGTATGGCATGGTACAACTGGCCTGGGGAGGATCACTGTTAGTATATGGTTGGTCCCTCAGTGGGTGTGAAGCCACCATACCTCACCCAGGGCACTAAAAAGACAGTGGGATCAACAGAGGGAGTATGTCATGGAGGTGTCCTTCTGCCCCACCAATCTACCAGCTGGTTCTTCAAACCACTTTGACTGTTTGCACTGGTAGACACCATGAAGGTGCACTGTAGAGCCATGTGGCTGCAAGGTGGGAGATTTCAGATCATGATGAGCTACACTATGTGCACATCTGCCAGATGCCATGACCTAGGCAAGAAAAGCCATGGATCAAACAGTCAGCCACCGTTGACTGCAAGTAATTTCCCTTACTGCCTATGGAGATGTGTAGGTGAAATAATTACAAGACTGCAACTACTCTGTGGCAATGACAATGACAGTAGAAGGGATACCACTATCATTTGTAATGTCTAATACAGGCATTTATGATATTGAATCACAGGACCTGATTCCTTATTATCTTGCTCCTTTTGTCATCATTTGAAGCCATTCCAAAGATACTCTGCAATGTTGCAAAGTCATCTCTCCAACTAATTTACCAGGAATGTTTACTCTTGTTTTGCACATCACTGCTCAAACTGGAATGTGATGGAGACACTTTCACATCATCTTGTGCCTTCCAACTTTGTAGCACAAAGCCGCTTGGCCACAGACATATCTGAAGGAGGTATCATGCAGGAGGTAAAATAAGTTTTCAAGACCCTACTCTGAGGAATGAAAGACTCCTATAGCCCATGCCAGTCCAAATCCCAAGCTGGTACAATCATATGTGCAGTAAATGCTCCTCCTAGAGAAAAATTGGGCAACATTATCCATGTTTCAAATGAAGCTGAGAAAACCAGCTGAGTAGCGAAGCATTCAGGATAAAATGTTCTCCAGTGGCACCTGCTTGGAGTGCTCACCTGAGCAAAGGTATGAGCCTAGCCCTTTGGGTAAAAGTGTGGCAGAGTTTTATGTCAGAGGGTGTATTCGAGATGAAAATGGGAAATAGTGCAAGAAGTTTTGAAAGTTATAATGAAGCACATTCTTTCAACAAATACAGAAGAAATATTTTTGCAAGGGATTATTTCAGTCAACAGGAAAAAATGAAGGAAGAATATCATATATTAAAAAAAAAAAACAACAAACAAACCTGAAAGAAGGAAATATGAAATCCAGTCTAATATAGCCAAATTATTAAAGATCGGGATTAATTTCAAATATAAGAACATATATGTCTCTAGGATAGAGCTAGTCAATACCATTTATCTTTTTTCCTGTACCTCTGAATGTGAATTGCCTGGAATTGTTCACAGGCAAGGAGAGGTTGATTGTTTACCTTACTGGCTCAGATGAGAATCTGGCTTCCTTTTGAAATTTCAAAGGAAAAAATATAACATTGTTTTTGGCAAATTATTATGAGAAATCAAAAATTATCTTCCAAGTAGTGATTTTCAGGGTTCTTTTCACTGGAAATCTTGGGTTTCTCAAGAGGCAATTGTTACACAAGCTATGAAGCCTTGAACAAAGACCCTTTAACAGTGCTGTGTGAGTCCTCCAACCATTATTCATTCTATTAAAAAGAATTTGGAATTTATAGAAGCTCCATCTCCACTGGCTGGCACAGTTTCCTTATTACAAATTAATTCCCTGCCAAAAATGGTTTGTTTTTATCTGATGATCCAAAGCAGTTCCTTTGATAGAACAGTAAAAGAATTTAATCATTTATTTATTAAAGTAACTCACAATTTGGATGAGGAAAAAGAAGTAGGCAACTAGTATCTTGTGAGACTTCAAAGATGAAGTACATTCTTATAATAACCAGATGCTTGGAGTTTACTCAAGTTGATACAATTTATACATTAAGACGTAATTAAATCTTTTAATTTTAAAGAAAATCTGTTGGCTGATTTCCCAAAAGCATGTAAGGCTCCTCTGGACAAACCAGGTAGTGAGAATCCTTCCAAGTTTTTTCCTTATAGCAATATCAGTTCGGGAATGCAAACCTAGCTGTGGGAAAATAATTCACCACTCAAAGTTACAGTCAGTGTCCACTAATATATAGCCATAAATATGATATTAAATGTAAGCTGAAAGGTGTACATTGTGTCCCTGATTTTATTTATTTATGTATGTGGTGTTATGTTTGAGTTCTGTCACGTAGAGTTTGGTAGTGATGCAACGTGGACTCTTTCCAAAGTTTGAATACCTCCCCAACTCCAATAAACAGTCTTAACGTTTTCCTGGTATCCCCCACAGAGCTGCTATTGAAAATGACCTGCCTCCAATTAACATGTCGCTCTGAATCATAGCCTCACAGTAAGAGTCCAGTGAGCTCAGCTTTTATGGAGCTGGAGCCAACCTGCAGACAACACTGAGATCTGGCCAACGCAAAAAGTGGGCAATGAAGGCCAAGGGTGGAATTTAGTATTTCACACTACTGTCATCTCCTATAACATAGGAATCAAAGACCATAAACAAAACTCTGTACGTGGACTGCTCATTCCCAGAACACCAATGAGGGTGCTGTGATCCATCAACTGCACAGTGGCCTATTAGTTATGAGAAATGTAAAATAGATGGCATAAGTAAACCAAAGCTTTGGCTCTGCTCTGTTCTACAGATGAAGCTATTGCTTACTTTTCACATGTTCTATAATCTTTCCTTGTACTATGCCAGTTAGAAGTATTTTACATCCTGTGTATTTTCTCAGTCTACAAAATTGTTTTTCAAGTGTGATGCAAAGTGTCAAAGTAATTAGAAGCTTCAGTCTGCATAGAGAGACATAAACAAAAGGAAGACCAACACAAGTTTTGAAAGAGAAGGCAGGATATTTATGCATCCTGGTAACACCCAAAAGGACATAAAATGTTCATGGGCTCATTATGCTGGGCATTAAGCAAATAAAAATGAGAAAAGTTGTTTCCCAAAAGGTTTGCAATCTCAGACATCTGAGGGCTGGAATGAACCAATAAGCCAATTCCCATTTCTCTTCAGCCTTGAAACGATTTGGCAGTGGTCTACTTCTTGCTCTATTTTCAGGAGATTAGAATCACAGAGAAATGAAGCAGATACTTAATTAAACGACTTCCTTATCTATGTTGTTTTCAGTTCCTAACCTCCTTCTGCATCCATCTTTACTGCATAATATTATAATCCTCATTCTATGTATTTTCTCTTTTCTGGAACATGAAGCCCCCTTCGTCCAGGCTCCATCCCATGGTATCTTTCTAATTCTTTTCTCAGTACAATTAAGCTAATGAGAGTTTCACTGCACTTCATGGAAAGATCTGTTTCACAAGCAGGGTCCTATCTTCAGCTATAGGTATTTTAATAATGACCAGATAAGTGCCCATAACAGAAGTTCCCACAACATGAGTGACAGCCATTCCAAGCACCCACTAGCAGGTTTGTGCTGTCTGGGAAATACTCCTATGTTTGATAATCACTTCTGTCATGATAAATCTAAGTTCTGTGAACACTTGTTGTTAAAACAAGGGTTGAATCATTTAGCCCAGCCTCAAAAGACTTCCTGCAATACTGGTACACCTTTGCTGTATGGAAAGTTTACAGAGCTGTTATTTTCTGGGTCTTTTTCTAAATACACTGCAAAACAGAAGTACTCCACAAAACACCCTCCTCCAGCATGTTCTCCCCAAAGCCAGTTCACCTGAAGTGTTCAAATTGCTGTCAACAGGAAGCAACGGCGATGTACTGCAAAACTCCAAGGAACTATAACCAGGTAAGAGCTTCTTTGAGTGGGTACACGCAACTGAGGAACTGTAGTAGCAGTCTGTAATAATTGTCACTTCTGATCACCATGGGAACCAAAGAGAGGTCTCCTTTGCAGAAAACAGATCAGCAGTGACTCACTGACTGCTTGGGAAGCGTGATTATTGAGAATCACTAGGCTTGTGTGGGTGACAGGGAACAATACACTAGTGATGCCATTTCAACCATAGTCCAATAAAGCAGAGACTCTTCTGCTAGACATGCAGGATGAAATCAAGTAAATTAGTACTTTGCCTTTGTGTTCACTAGAGACAGATTTTACCTTTATGTTTTTCTGCAGTTTCAGTCTCATGTGGACTCTTTGCTAAGAGAATTTCACTTCTGGTGAATGAGGTCCTAACTGACCTTCCACTGGGCTTTAACAGGCCTTCTGCAGCTGTCTTAGTGACAGATTTAACCCTTGAGCAACGCAGAGGTTTCTATGTCACATCCTCTGAACTATACTATGAGATGGATGGCACAAGATGGGCAGTATCTCTGTCTAGACTACCCAGATACCAAGAAATCAGGTTCTTACAACTAAGCTCCACGTTCTGCATTAAGAAGAAAGCAAAATAAATGCAATGTCTCATCAATGTAATTCAAAGGAGCAGCTGCATTCAGGGTAAAATAGTTTGTGCTACTAGGCCAAAATTTTCAACCCAACAAGATGTTTGGATTGTTTTTCAGCTAATCACAAAATGTACTTTCAGTCCAACGCTTTTATACACGAAAATTTTTCAAAATTCAATTGTCTGACATGTAAATTCAAGTATATTTCTGTGCTGTCAAAGAATCTCAGTTCGGAGTCTGAGATTTTAAAGCCTGAATACAATGCCTTTGCTAAACCATTTTCACTGGCTCCTCTGGCTGGAGAAAGAATGACAACTGCAAAGGAAATGATATTACAGCCCTAAGATTTAAATGTTTCTTCTTTACAAATGGTAATTCAAGATGTTTTGACAAAACCAAAGTATATTCCTTAATAACTCTGCCATTCAATGGCTCCTTGTGTTCTGTTCTCATTTCTCATATTGAACCACCAATTGAGTGCCTAAATATCCTCCAAGGATGCCATCAAATGCACAGCTGGCAGCTGGCATATAGGGTTTCTTTTGTGTTCCTCCTCCTAACAGAAATATCCATAGATTGTAAGTTTTGAAAGAACAGATATACTCATTTCTCCATGAAATGCCATGTGCTTTTATTAACAAAGGCTTAAGAAATGCTCCTTGCCATAGAGGAATTTTGATGAGCAGAAAATCAGTTCCCTAAGTGGAATTTGGCCAAGACTGAATACAGTGTCCTGTCACACAGTTTCCAGATCTGTAGGTCCTTGGGAAAACAAAAGACAAGAGTCTGCAAATCCAAGACAAGGCTCTGAATATCTAAGACAAGGGCATGGTCCTAGCTCTTCAGTTTGATGGGTACATGCCCACATGGGATGAAATGAATGTGTATGTATTGCAGAGGCTCCAGTCCATGATACTGAAACATTTGTCAGTTGATTAGTAAGGTTTTGAGATGAAAAAATGCAGAGGAACAAAAATATTAAGAAACCACCATACCTCCCACACATTCAGAGGATGAATCATTAAGAGGCCAATTCTGCAAAGTGCTCCACACTTCTCTGCAGCTCTGCATAGGAAAAATTAAGCAATGACGTAAACCATGAAAAAGTGCCCTTTGCAACTGTCCCACCACCAACTGCTAGGAGCTACTCATTAAAGATCACCTGTTTCCTTCCTCAGCCCACACATACAAGTTCAGATGTCAGCAGCAGAACAAGTGATGTTTGAATTTAGCCCTGGCCACCTTTTTGATGATTCCTCCCAGCAAATGAAGGATAGAAGTGGATGAATAACTTGGGGAGATTACTGGCATCTGTTGCTGGCTTTTCAAGCACTAGCTGAACTATGACGTACCTGGGGATGGCTGATGTTTGTTATGCTTTGGGAAAGGCAATCAAGACAAGGTCAGGCACAGGCCTAATTGCTTTGTACTAAATAAACTTGTTCTGTGCAAACCATTTAGACCATTTGTGGAACACGTGATGAGGAAACTATAACCTTATGCTGCGGGAAGCAGGTGGGAAGCAAACCTGCATGTTTATTACTCAGTGCTATTTGAGTTCTCATCAGCTTGGCTTGCAAGAACAAGACTCTGCAGATGTAATTTACAGACATTCATTCAGACTTAGATATTTTAACACCACTTCTTAATCTTCAATATTATTTCATCTTAGTTTGAAGCTGAAGGGGTCAAGAATGAGACACAGGTTTGTCTTCAGGAGCTGGAAGCCTGAAATTGTTGAAAACCCAAATAGCAGATTTCTAGAGAACAGCAGCAAATAATGTCACAAATACTTAAAAGAGGACAAGCAAGGAATAATTTTAAATACTTCTTTTTACAGGCCTCATACCAAACTACCACCTATTTTAAAGTCAGAGCTGCAAGCTTCTGGAAATCATAGTCAGTGGTTGTTCATTGGTCTTAATAGATATCACTGAATGAGAAGGAATTTCATAGTTTCACAGTGTTTCACTTCTCCATGGTTGAATTTTCTGGTTTGCTTATCTCTTTTAATTTTAAAGGTGGTCATTAATCTATGGTGGTACATTAATGTGGTGTGAGCTGGGTTTTTTAGGTTGGTTGTTTTTTTAAAGTGTATGGCATATTTTGTCCTCAAAAAAAGTTTGACTACAGAATTACACAAAAGTCTTTAATAATGTAAATATGTGTTCAGCCATATGGAATCTCGTTTATGTTCTGTGGGAAACCTAGGGTTGTTATAAACTTAATGAATTTTAAAACCTCCCATCCGGTATTTAATACAACAATTATGCTAAAGTAGTAATAACAGTCATTCTGTTACAACTTGCCATCCTGGAGATGCTTAGAGATGAATCAGGGATACAAAACTCTGTAGTGATCAAAAATCCTCTACGGTTCAGGAGGATGCATCACTGGAGTTTAGTCCCGCTACCTCTGTAAATACCATCAATTCATCCTTAGGTGAGGAAATGTCATTATAATATTACACAGAATGGAAGACATAACATAATAGTTTGGTTCATTAGTATTTTTCTCTACGTAATGCTTTATAAAAGAGATAAAGCTAAAGAAAATAAAAACAGACATGTAAATATTTTATGAAGTACATTGTTCTTATTTAAATAAATTTCCTTAAGCAATATCTTCTTAAAAGATGAAAATTAAACACTAATATTTGTCTCACTGTATAAAAGTGATAGTAGTAATTATAAAGAACCCCATGGTCTTACACTTATTTCATCCTATTCTTAAGTTTTCACAGCAAAAATATTAAAATTTGCAATATTACCAAAAAGATGCAAACCTGTCAAATATATTACTCTGAAGTAAATTAACAATTAATTTATAGGAACCTACCATAGGAACTATTAAGTGGACAGTAGTAATGGTTTTCTATAGAAAATCTATCAAAAATTGTTGGAGAAAATATATGAAGCGTAGCTGATAGCTGATGGAATCTGCAATATGGCCGCAGAGAAGTAAGTTGCAGATCATCAAAGTTAGCTCTTGTGCAGAAACATCCACCATGAGTTCATTAATTTCATTTTTCACTGGAGAAGAGCAGAAGGTTTCCATAGTGTAACCATCATATGAAACAGATTCAAGGCTGTACTTTTAAGCTTTACCCGTAGTTGGAACTTGCAACAGTTTAGATTTTTTGGTGCTCTGATCTCTCTTGCTCTCCAGAAGGCTACGTAAATATAAAAATCTTCAGCACAAAGACAGCTCTCTCTAAAGCAGTGGCAACTGGTCTTAGTAGAAAACTGTTTAAAAAAAGAGAGGAACAGATTTAGCTGGACTAGTAAAGCAATATTGGTAATGCAATACAGTAGCACTCTATACATAAACCAGAGAACTAGGTCATCATTCGAAGCTCAGAGATTTGTAGTCTATGCCCTGCAGATGCAGATGCACATAAAGTCATGGAGCTCAGAGGACCCTTTGCAGGTTGTAGTGGGTCTGGCTGAGCTGGTTTTCCACATAGCAGCAGTGTTTTGTGCTGGGAGCTAGAAGGGGGCTGATAACACACCCGTGTTGTGACTACTGCTGAGCAGGGCTTGCGCAGCACCAAGGCTCTTCCCAACATTCTTCCCGCAGTGGGATGGGGTGGGCAAGATCTTGGGAGGGGACACAACCAGGACAGCTGACCTAAACTGACCAAAGGGATATTCCATACCATATGACGTCAGCTCAGCTATAAAGCTAGGGAGAAGGAGGAGGGGGTGAGCGTTCCATTGTCCTCCAGAGCAACCACTACGCATCTTGGAGCCCTGCTTCCCAGGGAGTGGCCAAACATCACCTACTGATGGGAAGTAGAGAATAACTTTGTTTTCCTTTGCTTCCGCGCACGGATTTGCTTGGCTTTTGCTTCTATTATTATTAAACTGCTTTTTGTTTTCTCATCTTATATTCCTCCCCTTTCTTTTTGCTCTGCTGAGGAGGGAGAGGGGAAGGAAAGGGGGGGTGATAGAGCAGCTTGGTGGGCGCCTGGCGCTCAGCCAAGGTTAACCCACCACACAGGTTTAAAGTGGTTTATCTGTGTAAGGTTTTTTTTGCCTGAGTCAGCAGTCAAGCCCTGATCTTGCACCAATGAAGGTAAAATGCACTTTCAACTGTTCTGAATAGCAAAAAAGTGTAAAGAAGTGATTGATTCTACCCAGCCATGGGCATTTAACTAAAGCACCTAGACAAGGACCTAATTAACCCAGGCCCTATTCATCAACCACAGATGGAAAGCTGCAACCTCAAGAAGGTGCTTCAGTCTTGCCCAGGTCAAGGGTGATGGTGTTCCTAGCTTAGACATCTCAGCCAGGCTACTGAAATTAGGTGTGATGACCCACTGAAGGTCTCCCTGTATGTGAGTGCTTCTAGCAAAGTCCATGGAGCTACAACCATTCACGTGATTACAGATGATCAGTATATGTATGTCTGCTCTATTAGGCCTGTATCCAGTACCAGGACCAGCCAGAACTGTTTCTGACTCTTAACCTAAATTAGGAAGGGATTCTGATTCCTATGGAAATGGCTGGCAGCTTTACAATCTCCCCCTCCCCACTGGCTAGACATCAAAACATTTCCCTTTCAAAATTTGCCAGTGCTTATTTAGTTCAAATTCTGAATGGAAACTTAGCTTGTTTTATTTTTCTTCAGACATGAACTTGTAAAGGACTCTTTTAGTTAGTTAAAACACTGTCTACTGAGAACTGGCCCCTGGTCTAGCCTTTAGAAGAGTTACACTGCAGCTGGAGAAGGAACTGGGTGATTCCCAGACCACCCGAGAGCAGCCCAAGGAGCATTGCCACCTTGTTTCTGTTCCACAAATACATGCCAAGCACATAACATTAATTCAGACATACTGTACCTCCAGCTGTTTGCATCTTGATATGTTTATTTCCTTCTAATCTTAATTAGAAAACAAAAGATAAAGATGGTTACAACGTTGTAACATATCACTAATTTAGAACACATTTTTAAAAACATGCAACAAAGGTACTACTGCTCCAAAACCAGCTCCTATTATTTTGGTTAATAGTGTTGTTTTTCTTCATTTTTTTGCTTTGCAGCAAATTCTGGAGGCACCAGCCAGTGACTAAACTCTGTGCTGTACAGATGTGACAGCAGCATTCTGCTGCATTAAATCTAAACAAGATGACATGATTCCATAATTATATGTTTATGACTTTTCTATTAAGTACCTATAAACCTAATGCTTTTTCCCACTGTTCGAAAATATCACGTGGAAAAGAAACAGTCTCCTCTGGGTTTCACATGTGAACAGAAATAAATCTGAAAGAAAGCACTTACTAACTGTTATTACTGGAATTCACCACAATGCAAGTAAACACCTTCAAAACTAAAAATAGCGCTGAGGCTCTGCAAGTGCATCTATCACAGCCTCTTAGTCCTAACAGGGTTTTGTTTTCTTTGAATTCGCAGAGCACCCAGAGCACGGAGAAGCTGTTCAGTAGACAGTGTACCACACTGTCAGCATCTGCTCTAAGGACCCTTCTGCAAAAGTGTGTTAAAATTTAAATAAACATGAACAATCACTTTGACGGTTATAAATAGCCCCGCTGCCTTAAGAGGCTTCATGGCTAGCCAGCCTGTCTGAAATAGTAATTGATTTTTAAAAGAAATGCATCCTACTAGACAAAACTAAAGTGAGAAAGCCGGAGAAATGCAATACGCAACCTTCCGATACCTTTTGGTGCAGCTTTCGTCTGACTGGAAACCATGGCAGCCGCGTCTGACGGCAGGCCAACATACACGCCACCATAATTCCTGATTTAAAGAAACAATTGAAGAGGCATCAGAACTTAATTGTAACACTTCTCACTATAATGTCAACATCATGCAGCAGTATTACAAAGACCTTGGATGGCCAGAGAGGAGGGCACCTCTGCACAAGCATCCACAGAGGAGACCTCCGTTCCCATGGCTATGGGAAAAGTGTGTATTAAGTGCTTGCTAATATGGTGCCAGGCAAAAAACAACTTGATGCTCGCTGTTACTCTTAAGTGGGACCCAAGCCGGTGAAAGGAGCTTTATTTTACTCAAGTTCCTTATAGTTTTCATTAAATACTGACTGTCTTGCGACAATAAACCCCACGTGTCCAGCTTCTTCTATAGACAGTGAATATGTCCAACTGAGGACAGAGCCAATCTGATAACGTTTGACGCTGGGACCACTGAAGCACTTGACTTCAAACAACGGATACCAATTACACAGCACTGACTTCTCTTTGTAATAAATAAGACCTGCATCCCCCTGCTTAGGGCCACACCTGGGAGAAAACCATTAGTAGGAAGGAGTGTGGTCGTGTGAGGTACTTTCTTAGCCCAACCCTCTCCCTTTCATGGCCTTGCAAAGCACACTTGCTGACTCCTAGGCCAGTATGAAAAGCAGGGATTGATGCAGGGAGGTAAAAAACTGTGTCCTTAAGAGCTTCTACTGTGCCTGGAGCAGCACGCAGAGACTTCCATCACACTGCTCTGCCCGGTTAGGTGCCAAATTGCTCACACCTCCTCCAGCTTCTGGGGCTCTGAGGTGATTTCTGATTTGTTTGGGGATAGAGTCATACTTCCTTCGATTTCCAGCCCAGTGGAGATCTCCCACAAGTGCTAATGCCATCTTCTATGGCAGGGCTGGTGCGAAGGAAGAGGTCACTCAAGCACATAACTTACAGCTGTCAGATATTGTGCTCTTCTTGCCACAAAGTTATCCCTTCCCCAACTCACTAACAATATGGGGGGACTCACCAATACTGGGCTGTGTGAGATTTCCTCCTTTCTTTTCTTTTTCTCTGCTTTGGCAGTGCTGGTGGGAATTAGGAGGGAAGGAGGGATGTACATCTGGCGGCAGAACTCACAGTGGCACATTGCAAATAAAGCCAGCCCCAGTAGAGTACCTACCTCCTTTTGTCATCATCTGATACAGATTCTTCTGCTCTGTAACATCAAAAGATACAAAGCACATTAGCAGATTATTTCTTTCAGATACTCCACGACCATCTGCATAGGTTCAGGAGCAAGGGAAGAAAGGGATTATTACTGATCACAGTTTAATTCATATCATCCACAATTCAACAAAGTATGCAGGCACAAAAAGAGAGACAATTTTCCAATCTAATGTACAGAAGAAAGAAAGGGATTAAGAATAGTTACAGCTTATTTTTCAGGACCCCCACCAGTGATGCCTGAAAGTAGATTTGGGAGCTGAAACAGGTAAATTAACACTTTTTCTGAGTAAGTCCCCACATTGCTCCACACATAACAGGAACATAAAGGCTCCACATGTAACAGGAATAAGTCAGGGCTGCTGTTCTGCCCGAAGAGAATTGGAAGGGACTGGGCATCTGCACTGGCATGGGAATGAGGATGAAGAAAGAGATACTTTCACAGCAGCTTGTGCCAAAAGATTTTACAGAGCCTCTCCATAACATGAGGTACTGCAATTCCTGAAGTCAGAGTTGTTTGCAAACCAAATAACTGTTACTAATCCTTTACAAATGGGCAATTACTTCTCTTCTACCTTTAGGGCAAAATCACAGCTCAGACTGTAGATCGACAGGGAGTCACTGAGGTTTGACTCCCCCCACTGAAATACTATCCAGTGTAGCTGAACTGGAGCAGGAGTAAAGTAATTGGCATTGATGCAAAGGCAAGTGTAGTATGGAAAAGATAAACGTTTTATTCTTACTCCCTGGGGATATAGTGCCTGCGCTGCAGTCTCTGTCTGTGCCCCAGCGTCAGTCTTCGCACAAATCACTCACCCACCTTTGATTAAATATTTGGACTTTGAGCTCTGCTTGCATGGCTGGGTATGGATCAGGGCAGCAGCTGCACTTTAGCTTGGTCTGCAACCTACCAACCTAGCAATAAAAATAAAGGCAAGATAACTTGAGTATTGTTAAGTCCACAGACATCCTTCACTCCTTTCCTGCAGCTGGGGGCAACCGTGATGACTGCCTGAGAAGGAGTCCCACAGTGCAGCTGCTCAGAGAGCCACGAGAGATGGCCACAATGGTGTCCGGGGAAGGCTGAAAACAGTAAAGGGGGCACCACGACCCAAGGTGGGCTCTGCTGTGGAAATGCTCATGCACCAGCTGTTCACTCAGATACCCTCACCGGAATATTCCCATTGAAGGACCAATTGCCTGGGCCACGGGGGCAATGCAAAATACTCCCCATCATGAACTGATCCATGAATTTCTGATCTGCTCCCCAGGCAATAAAACTGAGAGTTGGCTTTTACACAGTAGTACGGCTAAATACATGCTGTAGCCTTGAAAGGCATTTCTGAGCTATAATCTCTGAAAAGAATACATGACATTTGTTTCTGTAATTTACTTATTCTGAAAGGTAGATGTGCCTACTGTTTAATCCGCAGGGCTGTATGCCTTTACTCACCCCAGAAGTCAACAGGATTGTGGCCTGAAGTGCAGACAGCTCATAGCAAGGTGGAGCTTTAAATGCAAGAAAATGGCCCTTAAACCTCAGTCAGCACTCTCCTGGGAGGGCAGCAAATGCCTTAAAAGTACTGCTACAAGTTGGAACTTATCTTACACTTACCTTCTTTCTAAGGGGCAGAAAATTACCAACTATCCTTTCTGTGTCACCACACTGAATAAGGGTACACAGGTCCTTTTCATAACAGAACTTTGGGGTAAATCTAAGTACACTACTATGGTTTTGCCAAATGATATTCAGGCAGGACATAGCACCAAGTGGAGTGAGCCTTCTTGTCTGCTGCTTTTGTCTACATCTTATCACCCAAGAGAGACTGAGAATAAACTCCTCGTTCTCTAGCCATCCTGCCACTCTTCCCCTGAGGAGCTAGTGCCGTTTCAGAAGGCACTTCCCATCTCCTCTGACCCCATGCAGTCCTGACGCATGCCCTGACCCCAAGCCACCTTGCAGTCCTCATGCATACAGCTAGAAAAATGCAGAAACAATTTGCCTTGAGGATTGTGCAGCTGCTCTGTCCTAGAGTGGGACAATTCCAGCTAAAGAAAGTGGAAAGCCTGTGTATACCAGTGGGCAGAAACAAGACCTTTATTTTTAGCAAAAAAAATGACAACGCTTTAGGAAAGGGACCTTGGGTGCCAAAAGATCACAAAAAATCATTTCTGTTGAACCAGCTGAATGTGTCACAGGATTGATTTTCTCATAAAACTGGAACCATTTTCTATAATCCAGATTAATGATTATCCAGAGGAAATAATTCTTCAAAAGCACTGGCATCTTCATGCACAGCTCAAAGCCTCTAAAGTGGAGTTGTAAGAATAATAATCAATATTGTCCAAGAGGAAATTAATGTCAATGTCTTTTAAAACAAAAGACTCTATTAAGCAATAAGGTTATTTTCTTCTGTTCTAGAAATGTTTTATTAATGGGGCATCAGTGGACCATAACTGTCATTCTCTCACCAAAACAAATTATCCAGGTCTATGATTAAGCAGATTCATTTTTTTAAAACGTTTTGCTATCTTCTTTTCCTCTTCATAACTACAAATCAAGGTCTAATTTTGCAATCCCTTTTCCCTTAAATGTGCAACAGCAAATATAATCTGGGATTGAACAGGCCACAGCTCTTGGGCTGGGTGATCACTGGGTGTAATCTGTCGTAGTCCTGCGAGGAAAGAGGAGGTGAACAGAGACAGGAGGAATGCAGAAGCGTGAGTGGGAAAAGGAAGAAAAATTCTGGTGATGGCACTTAAGGAAGATGCCATTTTCCACCCCTTTTGGGGATTCCTTTCTAATCAGCATGGGAAGGAGTGCTGCTCCAGTTTATGCATTATGCACATTCACACACCTCTTCACACACTGTAGCTTAAGGCCCCACTTGAAAGGTACCCACTAATTTCACATGTTCTGATGTCCAGGTGCCACTGCAGCAGGTGCTGCTTCTGTACCCAGGCTGGGTGAACATGGGTGGCTCTAGGGAGCAGAGCTACAACAGCAACATTTGACTGCGTGGAAAGGAGCATGGAAAGAAGTTCCTTTGGTTTTGGCAGTGCTCCCTTTGCCAGATCTCCCAGACTCACAGAGAGAGTACAGGGATACATGAGTCCAGCACACCCTTCTTCTCTCCCTCTTTACCTCCTATGTGCTTCTTATGATGTCAGGTACAAAGGAAGAACTTAGCATTAAAAAAAAATCTCTCAATTTACAAAGTTCTCCAGGAAAAGCAAGTTAGTATAAGCTTTTCTGCACCCACAATAGATGGCAAAAGGAACTCAGCAGTCCGATGTGCTTTGTCCTGAGCTTGCTGCCGTGTTGCTGCACCTTCCCTTAGATGTTTTTGACACCTGCTGCAGGGGAACTGAGAGCACATTTTCCAGCAGGTAGCATAGGCAGAGTCCTGTAGCTGGTAGGCAGATTTAACAGCAAGTCCACATAACGGCATTCTATTTTCAGGTAGAATAATCTTTCCTTTGGTAAGGATTTGCCTGTTCCAAGAAGCTTCCTGTCACCCTTCTAAGTCTGAAAAATATACTTGGTTCAACTGTCAGTTTTTACATCCATCAGTCTTATGTCCATTTGATGGTAAAAAAAGCTGACATTTTTCACATAATATTTTAAATATCAAATGCCAGGCATTTACATTCATCCTTTCCATCCCAGTTTTTCTTACCTCAGCTTTTATGCCTCTGTTTGTGCTGAGCATTATACAGACTCTTTGTAGCTCAGGAGTCCCACCAGAAATGATTCACTAAACTTTGCACAAATGACAGACTACTTCTTCTCAGTTTCTCAGCATTCATTGGGAACAGGGGCCTGCCATTTTTATTTGATGGATTTCTTCCCAGTATTTCGAAACAGGCTTGAACATCTGCACCCTTTCCTTCCTACTGTTACTAATCTTCCTCTGAACTTAGCCATATTCTGAACATCACAGGCATTGTGTTATTTTGTGGCATATACTTTACCCCTCCTATATCTAAGATTTTCCAGTTAGCATTGACGTACTTCTCTCTATTAGCAGGGCAGGAGTGTTGGCTGAAGCTGGCCAACAGATTCACCACTGATTTGAGGGTTGGAGTACACAGGGAGAGACCGTGCTCCTAGAGCATATGTCCTTCTTGTTGCCACGCAGCCCTCGCTCTTCCTACGCAAAGTGCTTGGAGACCATATCATCATCCCTATCTTACTGGTGGAGAAACTGAAGGCCCAGAGGGCAAAGTAGCTTCCCTGCAGTCACCCAGGAAGGCTCAGAGCAGGATCTAGCCCTCTCTCCTTCCACCTGGCTGCTCACTCCAGGAGATGCTGGTGCCTTGGTAATGGGTCGCATTCAAGAAATGAGAAATCTCTTGAGTTAGAATAACCAGATTCTGTATTAAAAAATGTGCTATAAGTAAGGACACACTTCAATGCTTTTCTGGACCAGAATCAATATGATTGAAATTTGACAGCAGAAATTATGTGGGTTTTTAGGGAGAATTTTCCAATCTTTAGCTGATAAAAGTGAAAAGGTATAAAATAAAAGCTTGTGTGGATCTATATTGTTAGTTAATATAAATCTGCTTTGTGCATTTCCATGAAACTAAAATAGTTCTCTGGTATTTTACTTCCTTCATAAAATCTGCTGTTAAATATTAGGATGATTGATTTAGGACTTTCTGGGTCATCACTGCTGTTCCTTATTAACCGATCTGTGTTTCTAATATCTGACAAGAAGGCTCAACCATGCTATTACTCACACAGGTTGTTTGGCTGGCTCCACTATACTTCTCTGAATGAGTAATGGTTCCAGGATTGACCCTTTCACTTTGTTGAAGTCTGCACTAGTAATTAGTTTTTTCTAAGTCATCCCAATACTTTTTGGAAACATGACAAATGACCTAACACTAATAAGTAGGATGCTGCCAGTTTAGCTCCTAAAGCCTGGCCCTACAAATGCTTACACACACATAAACACAGCTCCACATATACCCATGTGGATGTGTGTGCCATTTTGAAAATTAAAACTACTGAGGAGCAAAGACAGAGATGTAGTTCTGAGTGAGTCACTTAAATTATCCAAACTGAACAATAAAAAAAGGCCCTAGTATAAATTAAAAACACTGGGTTTGTGTATATAGAGGTACTAAGGGCACAGATGCTGCAGGCTGGATCAAGAAGAGGTTCCTCATAAGTTTGCCTTCTGTAATTTATTTACTGTCTGATACTGCAAACCCAGAAAACAGACTATAGGAGTAACACAGATCTTAAGATTATCTGTGACAACAGTGTCCTTCCACCAAATGAGGCCTGTTGTTAGTTCTCAGCCATGCTCTGTAATAGCAAGGACAAGCCTGTTGCTAAGCTCTTCTATCCACTTGTTTATCTGACTTGACAGCCCTCATTTCTACACCAGGATTCCTCTGTGTAATTACAGTAGTTATTCTAAATGAAGTAAATAAAACTGAAGAATGTTCCTATTGCACAATGTGAAAATCTTTCCCAGGTCCTTCAGTCTCAGACTCTAGTGGCAAATACCAGTTATATGAAACAGAAGAAGGCAAGACCTCAGGAGGGCTTCTTTAATGTTTCCTTTAATAGGAAAATATATATATGGCTGAATAAAGCTGCTCCTGCAGATTTCTGCATCAGCAAATGAAAAACTGGCTGGTAATGGCTGATCTTTTGCTGCTGCTTTTCTGAAAACCAGAAGTTGGCAAGAGGCAATGGGACAATAGAGGTTAAGACCTTCCACATTTAGAGAAAAACAGGATGGGTAGGGCTGCCCTCTGCTACTCAGTGTCAAAGATAACGGAGAGAAAGAGGAGCCAATAGATAGTATCTTCAATGTGGAGAACATCTAGAGCAGGTGGGTACTTTGAAAAGGAAGTCTGGACGGGTTACCAGGTCACCTGCGAAGAGGGGAAATCTGCCTTAGTGGCTCTTTAAATCTCTCAGAGGGCTTGGTGGAAATTTCTGTAGTCACTTCATGCAATGGTATGGCCTTTGGAAAAAGATGTACTTGTATGTGACAGGGAAGAGAAGTCTGAAGTAACATGACTGCCCTGGGAGACAATTCTGACAGCAGAAGCAGAGAAAAGACATTTCTGCTGTGAGAAATAACAAAAGAAGGAATCTGTAGAAAAGTAAACAAAACAGGAAGTTGTTTTGTGGAGATGGAAGCTGTCACTAAAGGCAATAAACATCTGGTGGTGTTGGTTATATGTTAGGAGCCAGATGAATCATGTATGACTAAATCTAGTCTAAGGCTAGTAGGACTGAAGATAAGGCCAGTGTTACATATTTGAAAGAGTAGAATAAGTACTTACACATCTTTAGTAGTCCCTGTGGCACCTAGAATGAAAAAAAAAGTGCATGTTTACAAGATAATGGCATAATCCTCTAAACCAACCACTAGTAAAGTAAGCATTTTTCTGCCTTTCTGTCCTAAACAATGCAGAAATAGCAACAGGAATATTCTAATATCAGAGAAGAGGTTTCTCATGATTGTCTAGTTTATCCTTAAAGATTATCTATATTAGCCACTAAGTCTATCATACTTAGAGCTGGGCCAGATTCTCGGTGGGTGAAAATGATGCTCCTATGGACCAGCGCTCAGGTGCAGTCACGCAGGATGAGATCAACATAAGATAAAGTTCAACTTTCTGAATTTTATATGCTTCACTTTGCTCAGTCTTTGGGCAATTTTGTCTGCTACACAGTCTCCACCACTAACCAAGCAGTTATTCCCAAGTACCTGTTTATTTTGGCATTTGATTCAGTTGTAGACTTGGCACTACATGTGCAAAATGCTGCTCCATTCTTCCTGCCAGATAAACAAAGTTCAATAAAACAACTAGACAGAACTAATATAAACATTGGGACACAATCCATCTAGAGTCCCAGACGTCTAAAGAGATCAACCATCCCTTAATTCATTTCACTATTTAACAAAAAGGCAAAAAGACAAAAGCAGCCACCTGGCTGCCTGATCTCAGTGATAGATATTTTTTTTTGGTGACTCAGATACTTCTTGCTGGGAGAGGAACATTCACTGAAGTACAAACTCTTTCCTGTTCCTCCCAAGTTATTAATGCCATGTTGCTATTGCTGGTATATCATTCAGCTGAGTAACCAGCAAATTATTCCTTCTATTAATTACAGAGGCTAGGGCAGACATTAGAAAACCTTTCACTTCTCCTTTTCCTCTTCCTCTCAGTACTTAGCTGGAAGAGGTTTTCTGAGCTCACTTTGAAGAAACTGCAGCTGTCAACCAAAAAGATTTTATGGGTTTGGAGACAGGTTGGGATTTTTTCAGCCATGGCACTTCATTTCTTGAAAACCACTATTTTTGCTGCTGAAAAATATCCATAAATAGCAAATATCTTTTGCCTTACTGATCTGTAAGAGTATGTCTTCTGCATCCTTGTTTTAAAAACAGAGAGGAAGAAACAGCCCTGCAAGGCCTTCCAGCACTGTCTACCTGAATGGATGGCTTGGATCGCAGGAAACATCTCCCCTTACAGCTAACTGTTGAACATAATATCACTCCCAGTTCCTGTGACTTGACTATCCCTACTTTTCCCAGTAACAATGTAGAGTAGACTTTTGTAAGTCCACAGTCAACAAAATCTCAGTACAGCTCTATGTGTCAGCAGAAACTTTCAATTAAGCTGGAGGGAGCACCTCTATGCACAATAAGCTCAGGTCCTCACTTTAAAACCTCTTCCTACCAGGCAGCTTTTTGAGACTTTTTGGCTTTAAAGGCACATCTACATAGTACTACACATAAATCCTCCAAATTAATTTTGCCCAGGTGGAAGGTTGACATTGCAGCACTGCATGCAAGCAGAATCTCAGCTGATATAGGGAGACATTTCCTGCTACCCAGGCTAGTTCATCCAGAGTCAGCTCAGCTATGTAACTTCAGGGCATCACCCTGCCCATCTAGACAGAGCCTATGCATCAGCCAACATATATTTTGAAAAGCCTAGCTCCATTGCTGTAGCTAGCAGGATTTATGTATTTTTCTAGAAGAAACTATTCCTGTGCTGTGCCTGTTCTGCACCAGAACCATGACTTTCTAATTTTCTCAACCTATGCTCACTGCAAACAAACTCAGTTTTTCCAAAAATGTTTGTGCTCCTTTGTGAGGCCTTTGCTGAACCTCTTCTGAGCCTGAGCTGAGGTCTCAGCACTTTGGACCCTCATTTGAAAAATTAATGCCTTTCTTGCTGCAAGTTTAACAAAAGTAAAGTGTTTCATATACAAACTGAAACCTTAGTTGAGTGCCCACAGCACTGCTACATTTTCCAGTGAAGATACTCAAGTTCCAGTCAACCACCAGCCACATTTCAATGCCATGTCCATGTTCAGTGCCATACCTTCTTCAATGCATCACAATACATATACATTTGCACTCTGGGGACGGGAGCTCTTTCTCAGACCCATCAACCTGGGCTTCATGTAGAGCTATACAGCTATGAACCTGTGTCTGAGAACAGAGATGCGGCGCTACCGTTCACACTTGGCAGCACTTGTTTCCTTTGAATATTAGAGAGGGTACCAACTGCTGAACAATCACTGTAGCATTTTGAAATGCACCTCACACAAAAACATTGACAACGAAGTATGATAAAAACAAACACACTTTTAAAGAAGTCATTTTTACTGTTTATAATAAATAAATAAATACATGTAATAAACAAGCAGTTTGTTTTCGATTGTTTTTGTAAGCACAAAGAACCAGGTTATCCTCACTTCCATTGATGTCAGTGCTGATCCATTGATTTCAGTGGTGTTATTTCTCATTTTCACTAGCAAACTGAAACAAGAGTTTGGTCCAAATTCACTTGAATACCACTGAAGTACCTGAATATAGATCTGAAAGTATTTCCAGTTCACAAAGCAGTTTTCTTCCTGGAAGAGTTCTAAGCTTGCAAATAAACATCACTTGAGTTAGGTGGCCTGCAACTATCTCTATGTAAAAACTCCTAAGGTTTTCTTCATTAGGGAGCCCGAACACTCCTTATACATAGATTTTATTTCACAAGGAATCCAATACCATCTCAGTTTGTACAGATGTGTTTGTTTTTAATGTCCAATCCATTCACCCTCACCCTGTTACTTCAGTGAGATATTTCTCTAACTCTTGCATGTTTAGTGAGTGACACATTATTTTATAGCTACCCAAGTTCCTCCTGCCAGAAGTTCAGCCAAAGAATCTTGTTTACTACCAATTCACAAACAGTGCATAGCTGTTCCACAGCAGCAAGGCTTAGTAGCTGTGATGGTTTAGATATATGACTTGAGAAAAGCCTCACATATTTGAAAGCTTGTCCATTTTTTCCCACTATACCAGCTTGGCCTAAAAAAAGGCAGCACTTGACCCTACAAACCTTTTCTCAATAGGCTTATGTTGGTTTGGTTTTCCAAAATCTCCCCAACCTCAGCAAGAGACTGACAAGTAGCCAGGCAGCTGCATCCACAGAAAACAGGCAGTACTGAGTTGTCCTGAATGACCTCTCTGCTCACACCATCTACATAGTAGGACCATGGGTGTGTTTCAGCATTTTAGAGCTGCAGGGGGAGAAGGAAGAGTACAGCCTGCAGAATAAATAAGGCCTATTCAGCCATGCATCGCTCTGAGCCCAAGTGATTACAGAAGAAAAACATTCTGTCTAGAGTAGTGGAGCTATGATCCATCAAAAAAAACCCCATAGCATTTAAACAGTCACAAATGAAGAATGACAAGGATGTATCCCAAAGCATCTTCCGTTTGGTAAGAGGGGGCTTTGCACTTTCAAAATAGCAGCAGCTTGTTACTGGTGACACTGCAGGATTTCAGTAAATGCAGGGCAAATGCAAAAGACGGTTGAAAGAAATTAATAGCCACAGATAATATTCCTCTGTGCTGAGAAATGCATCATGAGTAAACATGGAAGAGAAAAACTTCAGAAAAACATAAAAAGGATGAGAGGTAACCACTTAAATGAAAACAGGGATACAAAAAAATGACAGCATTTAACTTTAGAGCATATTCTGAAACATTTTCCCATTAATATTTTAATGAACAATTTCCTACAATATTTTCTTGCAAATACTTCAAATTGTTACAAAAAGCAAATAAAAACCTTTACATTGTGCATACATGCATGCAACAGTTAAGATTATGAATGAGTGTTCTATTGTAGGCTCCTTTCTGGTTTGCTCCAAAAGACAGCAATATGGAACCAAGTCCTAACATCAATGAATTTATTCTATTTTTACCCCAGTGTAACCAAGGACAGAATTCTATCAATTTACTTCAAGTTGCTTAGTTCTTCAACTCATCAGGTGGCAGTTCTGTACACAGACTTGACCTGATCAAACATTTAATTTTAAAAGTTAGCTGGATTTAAAACAGAATGGTAGCATGGTTTTCTGGGCATTCCACCAAACATTCCACTTCCAAGTTAATAAATCTATTTGAACTTGGTGTGAAAGTTCTCCTTCATCATAATTTGGCTGCATTTGAAGCTCTCCACAGACTAACAGCTTCTCTGTATATTTAAATGAAGGCTAGACTGCCTGCCTCCACAGAGTACCATAATTTAAGGTGCTGTCATTACTACTACAATTGATACAGCAAGGAGGAGGAAGTTAAAAATTGTTAGTGAAGCAAGAACAGAATTAAGGAAAATGCCTTAACTCAGAACTCAGGAAGAAAAGTAGCTTAATGTTTAAGGGTATATTTTTTTAAAGAGTAAGAAAGAAGAGCTATTTTGGAGTTTCTAAAACACCGGGAAATAACGTGTAAGAAAGACATGTAAGGAGAGGTAACAAAACATCAGAAAAGCAGCAATTTGTTAAAAAAACTTTCTATGGGTAATAGGAAATTAAAAAAAAAAAAAGTATAATCCATAGGTAACAGCTAGGTGGTTTAAGAAGGATGTGTATACATCAGTTTACTTGGATAACAGAAGTTGCCATTTCTCAGTTGAGGAGCCTTTTGTCAGTGTCTGATGCTCTGGAAGGCAAATTTTACTCCTTGAGTTATACTGGTGTTCTGGAGTACTGCACCACAGACAGAAATATTATTCAATATCATGTCTGTTAGTTTAGATCTCGCAGACCATAGGGCTGATAGCTCCTCTGATGTCATTCTAGCCATGCAACAGAGGATAATATCATTAGCTGAATTGTCATTACATATACGTCTGCTTAGGAAAAACTGAGTTAGGCTACAACAGAAATTTTGCCAGAGTAAAAAAATGGGGACTAGTGTAACACATCTAATGTATTCTGTGAAGTAGGCTACAATATTATCCTTAGTCATATAATATGACAGAGAGTGTTACAGGTTAATTATATGTTATGTACCTCTAGCTTTGACATTACTGACTGTAGAATAGTCATAACTATAGCTTTAAAGATGCAGTCATGCTGCATAAGCCACAAAATTAATTTGTGTTTTCACAGTATTCCCATCCTTCAGAAGAAATTTTGAGAGTTACACTTTCCTTAAGAGCCCTAGAATTCCGATTAAAAATGGTACATCTTTTCCTTCCTCTACATAAAATAATTTTATTTTTACTAAGCACACTTTGTAAGGAATGCTAAATGGAAAAAAAAAATAGTAGACATCTGACTTTTATTACCAGTTGTTATTATAAAACCAAAGACTGCATAGAGTTACTCCTGACTGGCAGTGGTGAAAGTGAGAAGACAACTGGACGTTTTGGAGCTGTATTTCCTTTGGAAAGGTCTATCAGGGCAACAGTAATAATTCCATTATACTAGCCACGTGTTTTACGTGGCACTGTTATTTTTTACCTGCGCTAAGCCATTGGAGACCTGTGGACAATTTCTAAAGAGTATGCAAAATGCAAGTTCAAATGTTTTACGAATCATAGTACAGGTAAGTTAAACTACTGAACGGGTTGTAACTTCAGTAACAATAGTTTAGGGATCTACATACCAAAACCTGTTGAAAATAGCTGCCTTTAATGCAACAGTGGACACAATTACTTAAGCAAAGAAACTTTTAGTTCAACATAATTTGCCAAATACTAATTTATAATCATTTAACAGAAATTGAGTAAACAATAATGGCAGAAAAGCCTCCTCTTCCCCCATGAGTGCAAAGTGCAGGGTGTAGTGGGTAAACCAGCAACACACCACGCAAACATACACACATACATGGAACCTGGAGAAGGCACCATCATCCCTATTCAAAGATGAACCCAGTTCTTCAGTTTGGGACTAGGACCACCCCTGGCACCGCAGAAGCTCTGGATAGAGTAAGTCAGACCGGTCGGGGATGGAGACCCGGTAATTCCAGCTGGTCCGGCCACTGTTTTGCTCTGTATTTTCAAGAGGTTATGAAGCTAGCAAGTGCATCTGAAAGACTTAATGCAGGTACTGAAACAGGTGGCAATGTTTGCCAAGTGCAGTTGGGATGAAAAACAACTGAGAAATGCTCGTATTTATAACTATATGGTGAAAGTCCACTTATCAATTTCCATACACTCTCCTTTCCTGCGGGGGCTGGGAGGGGGGGTGCAGATCACAACAGCACCATCTTCCCAGATCTTATCTCTTTTGAAAATAACAATGAACAAACAAGGGAGCCAGCTGGACCCACCAGCCGCCAGCTGGTCAACCTCCACCGTGGAATATCCCCCAACTTCTCTGGCACGCAGCAGAGAAAAAGTGGCACAAATTCATTTCAGAAGTGGGATTCGTGGCCTTATAGGGAAGCAGAGAAGATGGAGCTTACACCCCCGGCGGGATCCCCACGTCCAGCTCCGGCCTGGGCTCGCCGTGCCCCGGCCGGCGGCTGCTGGCGGCAGCGACCGCGGCGACAACGCGGA
>VZZY01015481.1:29749-47409 GCA_013400335.1 Eurystomus gularis
GGCGGAGCCGGGTGGGAGATAAAGCCGCCGAGACCTCTCCTCCGCCTCCTCCTCCTCCTCCTCCCCTCTTCCTCCTCCCCCTCCCCTCCTCCCCACCCATCGCCCGGGAAACCGCCGGCCCCGAGCGCCGCCGCCCGGCACCAGCCCCTGCTCCCCCGGCCTGTCCCCCACCTGCCGGGCTTCCCTCGGTCCCCCCGGGCCGGAGCTGTCGAGCCGGAGATAAGGCTCGGCGCAGGCGGGGGCTGCGGGACCCCTGACGATGGAAGCCGCAAGCGCGGGGCTTCCCCGGGCACTGAGGATCCCCTTGCCGCCGGCGCTTCACGGCAGCCTTGGGACTCCCCTCGCTCACCGCCGGAGAAAACGGTGCGGCCACAGGTCCAGGCTGCGAACCCTGCAGCACTGACATCCCGTTCGCAAGTATTGTCATATCGCTTTCAGTGTTTCCCCTCTTGCAGGAACG
This sequence comes from Eurystomus gularis, assembly GCA_013400335.1. NCBI lineage: Eukaryota > Metazoa > Chordata > Aves > Coraciiformes > Coraciidae > Eurystomus > Eurystomus gularis. Next base: position 30,210 of record VZZY01015481.1, read on the forward strand.
GGATGGTGAAACTGAAGACCCTGTAGGTTGGGAAGAGCTACAGAGTCGCTTTCCCCGATGGACATCAACAGCACAGGGAGACGTGCAAGATGAGCTTACAAAGTCTGGACGAAATCTAATTTTACCATTCCCCAAAAAGAATTTGACTTCTTTTCTGCTAACCCAAACCTTTCTCCCACACAGAGGAGTTAAATAGTTCCAACCCTTGGTGGCTTACTCTTGTTCAGTGCTCTCAAATGACCAGGGAGTTGAAACCCAATGGGTTTCAAGCCAGATGCAACCATAAATACTCTAGCTATATAGGTATTACTGCTACCAAAAAATCTGTTTAAAGGCTCAGAAAGATGGTTTAGGGGTGTCACATAAAAACCAGTACAGCATCACGTATACATATGGCTGATAACTGTCTTTACTACAAAAGGACTGCATATAAAATGCTGCTGCCTGATCTTTCGGTCTATTCAGAGAAAGGAAAGAAAGCCACCACTGTTCTCTTGCAGAGTCCCCAGGAAGTACATATTAAAACCAAGCAGCTCCATAAGCAGCAGAGTCCATCATGTCCAGTCTCCTATGGGTTTTTGCCCTGGGGATGCAAACCTGCATGGGCTCGCTGATGTCTGACCAGCAGTGAGCGCACATGGATCTTGTTCTCTGTCTGGTCACCTATTTGCATGACATTTGTAGAAAGACAGTATTTTCAGGGTCTTCGCCTATAATTTTCTGAATAATTGCCTGAACCTGAACAATCAGTTCAAAATTCACTAAGGCAATGCTAACGGGCACGTCAGCAAGGCTACACGCTTCCTTCACCACCAGCAGCCCCCAAGCACACAGGCAGCGCGATCGCGTGCGTTTTGCTTCAGAAAAAAATCTCACAAAGGTTCCCAGGCACATCTTTTTGATGGCTGATTTTCTGAAAATCGCATATAGAAAAACAAATCCTCAGGCTGAGCTTTCAAGTGCCAAGCATCAGCCCAAAGTGAATTTTTAACAGCAGAGTTAAGAAGGAAGAAAGGGAGCTCTGAAAGCAAGTCTGAAACGCAGGCTGCTTAAGATGCCATACAGATTTCTAACACAAAAACAAACAAAAAATCCCAGCGACCCACACCGACCATAGACTTGCCACACTGTGGAATAATCTATGAGCATGGTTTTAATATATAATTTACCTGGAAGGAAGCAGTTGTGGTGAGCACAGAAACCCAAACCATCTCCTCACATATTAGAAGACGTGCCTGGGAGGCAAAAATCCCCTGGAGATGCCTTCACACCGAGCCATTACCTGGCCACAAGAAGATACAAGACAGGTTCGGAAAGCAGCAGGTGTATTACAGATGACAGAAAGATGCTGTCACTTCCTTCTGAGCGTTCTCACTCCTCTTACAAGTTCAGTGTATTGTGCAATAAGCTGAGCATCCTGTGTGCACAAACTAAGGGCTGCATTGTGTTCAGTAAGGCAAGAAACTTCCAGCACACCCACCCAAAGCTGGAGCTAGTAGGGGTTTCAGGGGACTTAAGACAAAGGGAATGTGATTATATTCCTCTATATAATCTGGGATTGTCATGAGTCAGCTCCCTCTGAACCTTTTAAAAGAAGGGCCCTGAAGCAACCTTTCTCTCTTGGCAGCTATATTGTAGGAGGTGCCTCCTATTTCAAATGAGAAGACACACTTTTAGTTTCAATCCTACCTATGTTTACACAAATGGAGCATTTCACTGTATTACTGAAACTAAGCGGTAGCAAAATACAGACACATAAGTGAGTTAATTAAGAGAATGCTTTACGTTAAAGGAATGGAGCAGTGCTTTCCCTGCATCAGCAAACTCTCACTGTCTGGCATCACTCGCCCCGCATTCTCCATCTCCTCTGAGGAAGATTGGGAGACATATGGATGTGAGCTTCTGTAACTATTTCAGAAGATGTAGTGAGAAATAACTTTGTTATTCTTTCCCTAAATCAACCTAAAATTTACGCAGATGGGAAAACAGATTCTCCAAACCTGAAATTCCAGTGATTTTCTCTTTTTGGACATTTTTTCTAGTCTGAGTGTTTGAAATCCAAACTATCTGTCTGTCAAGCTGGTATACAGGTCTATAGAGAAATATTTTAAAATCCCATAGTTACTGGGTGTTGGGAAACAGTCTTTATTTGTGCAAGAATGTATACTTCCCAAATTCTTTTTCATCTAGGCATCCACACAGAAATCTTATTCACTCATGATTTTTTCTAACAAAACACACGCCTTCAAAGGCTTGTATCTCAGCCTGTGCAAGTACAGAGAAAATACGGTGCTAATTACCATCTTCCGGGTATTTTCTTTTGAAGAACGTCTTTTAGATATGGATGTTCTCAAAACCACAAGTGTCCTGAAAAAATTGTTAGACCTTCATCAGTAGTTAACATTCGGAGATTATTTTTTTCCTAATCAAATTCACAACAGGAATTCAATTTAGACCAAACTTTCCCACTTTAAGAGTTGCATTACAAATCTGTTGTCAGAGTTAAAACAACACAACCACCTTATTCATGGTGGATTCTCAATTCCAGTGTTTTCAAGTTCAAATTCCCGTGTTTTCAGGCTACCATGTGTCATGTTTCTCCCTGGACAGTTTTACAGCCTTGCTATACACTGTTGTTTTAAGCTAGTAACCCGGGCTTGTTCAAATATCATGGTGCTGCACAGATGGTGGTTGTGATCTCTTAGCCACCAAAGGTCAGACAATTACACCTCAATTTCCCAGTGAACCTGCAAGGATGATTCTGCTTGAGAAATTCAGTAGTCGAAGCCCCAGTCTACCGCGAACAAAAGCGCTCTGTGGGTTGTTTGCTTTTACATATCAGTAAACAAAGCCCAACGCATCACGATATTAAACTTTTTTCGTTGTTATAAAAAGGGGGAAAAAAACCACAACAACTTATTAGTGAAAGCTATCATGATTTCACAGCCATCAAAGGTGTCCACTACATGTCAGTGGGAAATGCTTCAGAACTTTATACACAGAGAAGATCTCTACATTACCATGAACATTTTCAGAAAACATACTGCATTCTTAACAAAAAGGGTTAACAAATTTGATTTGAGGAACAGAAGCCAAAAGACAATTATAACAAAACCCAGAGCCACCAAAAAGGAAAAAGAATCTACAATCCCTCATGTTTCTACAGTATTTCTTAGTAATGCTTATATTGTGATAGCATTTGATGATCACACCAGTATGACCCCAACTCTGCCAGGTACCATCTGGGCGTGTAATGAATTTCCATCTTTGCTGGCAGTCAGAAAGACAAGAAATAGCTGATGGTTGAGATAACAGAGAAGCCAAAGTAGGAAGCAGTGGGATAGGAGTACTCTTTAAAAAATGGGATGTGCCTAACAAGAACATTAAAAAAAGCTGTATCAGGTCAAAGCAAAGATCCACCTTGCTCAGGATCCTGTCTCTAATAGCAGCTGAAAGAACACAGGAAACTCATGTGGTACGTACCCTCCACAACTCTCCCATCTTCCAGCATTTGCAGATCATAGTCTGCCTGAGACAGATGTGGTTGCTACATATTTAGCAACCCATAACACATTTCTCTTCTATGAACCTGTCCCACTTACCCTTGAACCCACTGGCATCCAAGGTATCCTGTGTTCATCAGCCACGTGTGATTTGAAGAATCTCCTTTTGTTTGCGCTGAGCATGGCTCTGCCCACTTCAGCTTTTGACAGTTTGTTCCTTGTATCAGGAGAAGCACTGGAGAATCAGTCCCCCACTTCATGCCATTCATGATTTTTGTTCTTCATAGCAGAATAAACATCAAAGAACCAAATGTCATATCCTCTACCCTAGTCTTCAGTTAGCAGCAGTGACGGTAAGTTGTCATTTCCTGGCAGCTCTATCAATAAGTAGTTACAATACTTTGCAAGAGATTTTCTGTGCAAAGATTTAAAAATCCCACTCTACAGATTAAATCCTTCTAGTAATACCAAGCTTATACAAGAAGCAGTGCAGGAACCCTATGTGGAGGGAGACGCCAAAATGCTTTGCCCGTCATGGACTTACTGTAGTCCACGCAGTGTGTCCCCCCTTGCACTCCTTGTTCGCAATGGGAGCTTTCTATACCAACGCTCTCTTCCTTCTTCTGGCTGCCTGGGAGCCCCATGCCCACCACAGGATCTTCTCAGCATCAGCCCTACACTCCTCTGAGCTCTGAGCTGTTCTTGCCTCACCTTGAGCCCAGCACTGTAGTGAGCAGCTCAGAGAAGGGCCAGCTACCAGCTAGCCTTAAATCATCCACATGACATTATTTATCACCGCTACAAAGTGAAGAACAGAATCAAATTTCAGGAACTTAAGAGGAAAAACAATTTGTCTTTCTGTTTGCAGTGATAGTGGAAAATGTGACTTCAGTATTTCTTTTAAATCACAGTGATGACTCCTTCTATTTTAAAAACAAAAATGAGTAGAATGTGTTGGTTTATAATGGTCCATGGAATCTGACTTTAAAAAAATATCATTTAAACTCCTCAGTTTAAAGAAAAAAGAATATTTGCCAAGACCAGGGTTTTTTTTCTTCCTAAGGAATTCATTCATCTCTCTGTTCCTGCTCTCACGGAAGTCACAAATAAAATTCTCATTATTGGCCCAAATCAGACATGGATTGGGACAAAAATCAATTGCATCCATGAAACTGCAGCATCCCCTAAAACACTTGGCAAGAAACAAACAAGGAACCCACTGGTCAGCCAGAGAGAAATGCAAGCACATGACTAAGTAGAGACAAAAAGCACCAAAGAAATGTGAGTATTCTGTTAGTGGATATGCCAGCTTTACAATAAATGTCCCTCCCAAATCTCTGACAGAATAAATAGTAATTAATTTTGCAATAATTCTTTCTGAATGTGATTATTGTACATAGTCATGAAATCCCCTTTGTTTTGAAAAGCTAACAGTCCAGGGCATATGATTCTTTAGCTGATTCACAAGGTAGAAAGAGAGTTTAGGAGCAGAACTTTCAAAGGTAAGTTCATGAGGAAGAAAGAAGTCATAATTCAACACTAGTGTCAAGTCTGTTCCTAAAAATGTCTAGATTTTAGCACACAGACCTGCAAAGAGCTTTTGAAGAATCTGCTCCTGAGCTCAGCTATTACTCATTCCCTGCAAGATTTTTCTTTCAGAGCCATACGGATGATCCAGTTCTGGGCCTCATTCAAGTATTCTCCGAGCTCATCAGATCCCTGTCTGAACGAGGATCACTATATCAACCTTAAGGCTGATTTAGAAGGTGTATTTTATCAGTCTCTTTAAACAGTTGCATTGGTATCAGTGGCAGTGAAATACAGTTCCAACATCCACAGCACGTTCAGACCTAGGAGAGTGAATTACCACCTTTCAAGAAATGGTTACATTTGAGATGTCCTTGGGAAAGGCAGAGGAACACAAGCAAACCTCCTTGGAGATCTTCACCTGAATACAAATTCCGAGCTTCCACATGTTATTTCTTCAGAATCAGTTAGGTAACTACCTCACCTTTTCCCTTTCCAGATACAAACAGAGAATTCCAGTGACTTTTAATTAATAAAATTCTAAATTGGTGGGCACATTTCCCTTAATTCCCCTCCCTTCCATTTGAAAAAGATTCTGGGCTTAGTGTGGGTGCATTTGCTGCTACAATCCAAGGTAGGTGCCCTTGAAAAAACCAAATATTTGTATATTCAGAAACAGTCTGGACTCCTTTCTGTGCCCCAAAGGTTGATGTGTATACTGTATCAGAGCCCTTTATTAGAGGTCTTATAAAAATACGGGAGAGAAATAACAGTGCTTCCTACCTCTGAGGTCACTCAACCTTCATTTTACTATTGCTGAGAAGGAACAGTCCCCTGAAGCTCTGTTCCAGGGAAGAAAAGCATTTTACTCTCTTCTTTCAATATGCTATGCAGACAGAGTAATCTCTTTCCCCCATCTCTGACTACATAAATTAACTTGCAAGATGCAGCTAAATCAGCTTTTACAAACAAAGAAGGGATCACAAAACTGAAAAGATTAAAAAATGGCAAAATGCTAGAGAAAGGACCTTTATATGGAGATGTGATTGAGATGACAGTGCAGCAGTGTATCCCTCCCAAACAAAGTGTGTGCTTCACTTCAGGCATATGCTTAATCCCTCTGATGTGTACTTAACATGCACTTGCACCGCCTGATAAGCCTAAACTAGTACTCAAGTAGTGTAAGGCAACCTGGAGAGAAAACTCTCCTTGCCCCAAAATTGTGTACAAGAAAAGGCACATGTCTCAGGAGATGGTTCTCTGCACAATACCCTTCCCTGTCTTACGGAGTCCCACACTTCATTTCAAGAGAGATCCTTCTGCAAACAAGGCACTTATTTGCTCAGTATCATGAGAAGATGGTATCCCTGCTCTATTTTTTTTTAATTTTCATGTACTTTTTCAGATGTGAATTCTTCCTCTGTTGTTGACATGGATTTCCATTACAGTTTTCCCCACATAGTAATTGCTTTGCCTTTTGTTGGCAATGAAGCCAAAATGCACAGTCGCTGCCTCGTGTTTGTAAGCAGAGTGCCTGCAGATTGTAGAAAGAGAAGATACATCCTCATGACAAAAAGAAGTCTTTATCAAATCTGCATATTTATCCTTTAAAAACTTAGGTAGGCTAAAATTTGCCAGTATTTTTGTGGTAGCTATATATAATTCACCCTGGGTGTGTGCATATAACTTGTATGTGCCATTTTACTGAGAAAAATGGAATTCTGATTCAGCAAATGCCAGCCAGGTTAAAAAAGAGAAAAACCCTATGTCCATCAAAACAGCACTTCTTTACGTAAATATGTGTTTAATACATGAGGATGCTAATCATTTTGATTAATTGAAACTTCTGTCATATTAGGCTTATGGTAAACAAAAGTTGTCCATACAGTTAGCAACATGGAAGCAGCGTGTGTTAGCTGATTCAAAAAAGACAGCCACGTATGCCAATTACATTATTTTGCATTGACTGACAAAGGGCAAAATTATGTTTTTAACACTGAACATTAATCAGAACTTGATTTTTGACAGATAAAATACCAGTAATTTTTAAGTGCTTAGAGCAGGATTTTGTAAATGTAATTTGAAATATTTGTAAGAGCAGAGTATTTGTACACACGAAATAAAACAAACTGTAAGCGATCAGTATATGTAGTTACATGATGTTCTCATAGGAGACATCCTTTTAGCACCTATATAAAGGTGACAATCTCCTGTCACTTATGTTAGGAAAGATGAAGCAATTTACCCTTGTTCTAACAGGGAGACAGCTTCTGCATCCACAAGTAGAGGCAAAGGATAGAGAGAGACACAGAAACTCTTGGAGTTTAGGAAATTCTGCATTAAACATTTAATCTAGTTTCATGCATTCCAGGTTGAACAACATAATGGAGACAATGCACTAAAACCCAAATCAGCTGTTCCTCAATATATCCCTGGAATTACTCCCAAAACACCAGTATTCTGTTTACTAGTGTTTGCATCTGTAAATGTGTCCAAAAATTGTGACTTGGGGCTCTTAAAATGTATGGGGTTCTGTAAAAAAAAAATAAACTTTGCTTAAAATGACTGCTGTGGAGATTTACTTCTTTGATTTCTGATGAGTGAGCATTTAGGTTTCGAGGACTTGCATTTGCTCTTCCCTCCATAATGATAAGGACTACTCCTTTCCTGGCAAAACCAAAGTCTCCCTCATCTCCTAACAAGAAGGCCATGTCACTCGGGGAAGCGCTGATGGGGAGCTGACAGCCCCGATAGCCCCTCGCAGCAAACCTGCCTGAGAATGCTGCGACATGGTGAAACCACACGTGCCAGCAGCACTGATCCGAATGTACAACAGTGTCAATGAAAGAGATCTGGACTCCAGTCTAACAACAACCAGGGCGCTTATTTGAAACCAAGCCACCCTTTCTCGATTTGGTTTTCAAAGTACAGAGCATTGCTTCATTTGGCAATGCTGTAACGCAGTTTAAATCAAACGTAACAAAACCTCCGCAGTACTGTATGCACAAGCAGTTCTGTTCAGGCACGGGCTGAAAAACTCTGGAGACTTTTCTTTTGTCATTGATTTCTTTCAAAGCAATTAAGTTAGGCTAAATGCTGACAAGAACAATTTCCATTGCATTATTATTCATGTTCTCCCAGTCACGGATATGCATTGCTGTTCTGTTTGGTGCTTTTTTTTTTTGCTATTTCACACAGGTTTGACTTGAGACGGTGAAAAGCTAATTAGGAACCACTGGTCCTCTCGAAGAAAAATTCTTGTATATTATTAGGTCCTCTTGACTCTGTCTGCTGTACATGTTGTCCGCATGCTTTGTGGTTTTGACAAAGACAGATGCCTGCTGATCCAGGATCTTGTCAGCATTTATGTTTGCAGAGTATTTAAAGATAATGACTGTATGTGACCCTTGAACTAAGTGTTCTGTTTCTAAAAAGTGAACGAAAAACAAGGATAAGCAACGTGTTACTGTAAATGAATTTGAAAGAACTGGAAAACTATTTACAGAGCCAGCCAACATTTATATGCCTGATTAATCTCCAGGAATTTGACAGGCTGAACCCAAGTTTCTATGTTTGTAGGACTGGAGCCATGTAGTCAAGTGCACAGGTGACCTACAGCGGCATTACCAGGGTTACAAAACACCTGCCTGCATCACAAATCACATGGTGGAAAGCAAAAGGGAGGGGCAGCTTCTCCGCTGCAAGGCAAACTCTGCAGTTGATGTGAGGTGCTCCAACAGCCACATAAGGTGAGCAGTTGTCCTGGTTTCAGCTAGGACAGAGTTAATTTTCTTCCCAGTAGTTGATAGAGCGTTGTGTTTTGGAGTTTGTATGAGAAGAATGTTGATAACAAGCTGATGTTTTAGTTGTTGCTAAGTAGCACTTATCCTAAATCAAGGATTTTCCAGTTTCCCATGCTCTGCCAGTGAGCAGGTGCACTAGAAGCTGGGAGGGAGCATGGCCAGGACAGCTGACCTGAACTAGCCAAAGGGATGTTCCATGCCATAGGACATCATGCTGGGTATATACTGTGGGAGGGGTTGGCTGGATGGCACTGATACCATAAAATCCGGTCATAAACCCTCTAAGACTTGAAGTTTTAGAAGGCAGGCATTCTTTATTGCAGCGCTGGGTGCATGGAGGGGTCTCTTCCCCTAACAAGCACCAGTTATTTATACAAAAAGTTGTTAATTATTCTGTTTTCTAATACATATGCATTGTTATTCACCTATATGATTGGTCAGTACATCCTTGCTTGTTATGTAAATTGCTATGCATGTTCTGTCCCTTGTTCTTTTGAGGCGGTGGTACAATTTGGGTCAGTGGTCCGTGAGTTGGTGGTCGTGATCTCCACTTGCCGCATTTACCTTTCCCCCAGTTACTGCAGATTTTCACTGACTTCATCCTTCTTTCGGCAATTCCCCAGTTCTTGGTGCTGATTAGGGAGGATCTTTCCCTTTTCTCAGTCTTTTCAGGCTCTTCTTCAAAGGCCCAGTTGTTAGCTTTTCACAGTTCCCCATTAAAAGCAGATACTTTGCCATGTCTTGGCTCTTCATTGCCCCCAGATGAAGTCTCACAAGGCCTTGGTAACTCCTTTACTTGGTTGTTTTGCTGATTGGGAAGATTCATNCGAGCATCAGCTGCTTGCAGGCAGCAACTCATGGGTATCAGCACTGACCGTGGCTCAGGATTTTGGCTGGGCATTGGTCAGTGGATGGTGAACAATTGCATTGTGCATCACTGGTTTGGTATATTCTGTTATTATTATTATTATTATTGTTATTATTATCAGTATGACGATTATTATTATTCTATTATTATTCTATGATTATTTTCCCTTCCTTTTCTGTCCTATTATCTCAGCTTATGAGTTTTCCTTTTTTTTTTTTCTGATCCTCTCCCCTATTCCACTGGGGGGGAGCAAGCAAGCAGCTGTGTGGTGCTTCAATGCCAGCTGGGGTTAAACCACCACAGCCATTTACGGCCAGCAAGCTGCCTGTGGCCTGCTGGGATAATTCGTCTTGCTTGTACCTTGCTTATGGTGGCCTTTATCCTGGAAAAACTTCATGAGCGCACTGAGAGCGATTTGCTGACTGGAAGAAACTATTTTGCTAACAGCGGCAGCCTGGCCCTGCTGCTGGCCTTCCTAGGGGCCGTGCTCTCGCCTATGTTCTAAGACCAGCGCATCTCTGACAAGAACTACAATGCTCTGAAAGATGATTGCAGTATGTGGCTTGCCACTTCTACTATAATCATTAAAATCTCTGCTGCCATTGTAGTCCTGACTGGCCCCAAGAAAGCAAGCCACCAGTGTGCCAGCGTGATGGTCCTGCCACCAGCAACAATGCTGGATGGAGCATCTCGGTGCACATCCTGCGCAGCTCTGGCTGTCTGGCAAGCCCTGTATTTGCAACAGTAGGTCCAGCCATATGGCAGAAGAGGGTTTCCAGTATTTGGCTTTCTCCAGACAGCAGAACTTTGCAGAGGCCATCACAGGAAGAAAAATTGGAAAGGTCTGATCTTGCGCAGATGGAAGCATCTGAGTGCTGTGGAAGAACACTGAGCTTGGTGAGATGGTTCCTGGTGAGCTAGACTGAGGGTGTCCAAACCCTCCGCCTGGGCAGCAGTGCAGCAGTGTATTTTCCTGGTAGGCCAGCACTTGCTTGTGTGTGTGTTCGTGACGCTGCCCTGGCAGCCTGCCTGGAGAAGTCACTCCCCTTCAGGAAACAACCAGATTGTGCTATCAGTGCCCATTCAGGTGCTGCTTAGAGCCTCCTCATTGCTTTCTGTATCATCCTCTGGATTTTCTGCTGTTTCTCTAAAAACACAAAATGACAACCTGTTGCATCACCATGTCCTGCTCAGCCTTTGCCTTGGGCAGCGCAGGCAGGCTTCGCTCAACGGGGAAGCAACCAGGAGAGCCATCTGGGGCTTCTGTCATCTGCAGCAGCCTTGGTTATGGACCTGGACACTCTTGTGCTGCACTATGTACGCAGAACAAAAAGAGCCCAAAGAGCAAGCAGGAGGGCCAAAAGGGATATAAGAATGCTAGCAGACTTTTGTGGACTTCTAATAGGCCTCACAATATGTTCTGCTGTATATAAGTATTATGGATTTATTGTTCAGTGTTTTTAGCCTAAGCAGCCACAGGGAAGGTGAATCAAAGAGAGTGGTCAGAGTTAAGACAACATGGACTTTTCAATTCAGCTGCTCAGGAGGAAACACAAGAGTGCAGGGCCTGGTTGGTTCAGGTGATCTCACGATAAAAAAAACCACACTAAAAGCTAGCTTTAGACACAGTGATAACATTAAGTGCATTTGCTTCTGATATTTGTACTAACGTCATATTTTAAAGACTTATAGTTCTTTTAAGAAGAAGGGCTGGGTCAGTGTTCCCTCTGACACTAAACTGACAGTCCTACAAGAAGATGCAACAGGCATTTGCAATATGGTATTCTGACCTCCAGTAACCTTTACACCAACCAGGTTTCTTATTAGCATTTCATGAAACAGTTACATGCCAGGCATTAGATGTCCTTTAATCTACAGAATCATACCACATGCATGTTTCTTTGATGAAGCACTTGTATTATTCTTTCTGTCACATGTATTTCACAGCAAGATTTTTCACTGTATCTCAGATACCCCCAGACTCTATTGAATGATCGCCTGAGGTAGAAGTGTCTGCTAGGTTAGGGAGCAACACATATGACAAAAAAACACAGCTAAAAAGAGAAAGGAGCCTGTATCTTGGCATTTGCCTAAGCATGGCAAAAGCTGTGGACAAAAAGTAACAATACTAGCTTAAAACACTTCAGTATTTCTCCCTACCATCGAACCGCCCATTCTCTGCTTGCTCCAGTTCCCTGAAAAGCAAATGCAAACTGTTAAATCCGATGCCCTTCACCAGGCAGGCTCCCAAACAAAGAGTTGTGCCAATATGACCAGAGGCCACGCACCACAGGGCAGAGGCAGGCACAGGGGAAGTGGTGGCAATACCTCTAGCTGGGATTGTCATCCGAGACTCTGGCTTTAGAAACCATATTCTTATTCTGAATCTGGACGGAGGCTGCTGCTGTACTCGGTTACATGAGGGAACCTAATTGTCCTTAAATTACATGAAATTAAAGATGGCAGTTACACCCTTCACCTTCAAAGAGATGTTAATTCAATCCATCCCACTAGCCACTACATCAGTACTTATCCATTTTGGCATACTACTGATGTGTTTAATAGAAATAAACAAAGCCATGTGTTTTATATTAAAACAAAGAGCATGAGATCTTGCTTGCATGGCAATTAATAATTTCAGTGGAATTTTATTTCAGCCTGGTATTATCTTGTGGGTCATACATAAAATCACAAGATACTCCTTTTCTCTGTGTTCAAGGGCTATCCTGTAGATTAGATGCCCTGTTATTAATTTCACCACTAATTTATTCAGATACTATTAAAAATTTGTTTTGGGGTGCTTCTGGTAGTGAGAATAGTGAGATTCTTTTTCAGATCTTTCACTTGTAAAGAATAAATTGGAAGTGACTTACTGCTGTTATCATTTGATATACCTCTATATTTATGCAGGACAGCTGCACAACATAGGGTAAATTACTACACCTCTAGAAGTCATTCGTAGTTCATAGATTTCTTTGTTACTGAGCACGAAGAAGAGTAAGAAAATTAGACACTGTGTTAAATGCATAAATAGACTCAGCTGACTTAGCAAGCATGTGACTAGCACATTACTGCTCAGAAATTTCTTGTAAAGTATAAGGTATGAAGCCAAAAAGGAAGTATAACGCAATATGTTCTTTAAAGTTAGAATGGAACGTATGAGAAAGAATACATAATGCAATATGACTTACCCTGTAACTAGTCTAACCAGAAAAAATAATTATAGTCAGCTCTCCATTAATACTGGGTGGATTATCAAATTTGGAAATAAATGATGCTAAGGATGCACAACAGCTGCCTTGTTTCCAAACACGCCAATTAAAGCTGGCAGGGCTTATTAACTCACGCACAGCACCATCCAGGTCCAGCGCTGCTGCTTCCAGCCCCGAGCTGGTGCTGGGCAATTTTGGTGGGAGGGGACTTGGGCAAACTGGGAAGCACGGCACTGAGACCCTCCAGCCCCGCAGAAGGCACAGTCCCCAGCTGTCATCTCATGCTGTGATCCCTTCTGTCGCATGAGCAAAGGCAGTCTGGGCAGGACCATACCTGACTGCCTGGTTACCAAGGGAGCCCAAACAGGAACCAGCCCCAAACAGGAACAAGTCTGGCGCACGTCAAACCCCAATTTCAAGTTTGAAGATGCACTAAGTTTTGTGAAACTGCAGTGGTTCTGGAAGATTTTACATCATTTCGTCACAAGATTTACAGAGCTGACAAATCTCGAGCTTACAGATCAATCCAAACTTCCTCCTTCTTTCCTTTACAATTGTGCATTCTTGCACCTATGAGATTTTGGGGCTACATTCAGGCTTTTGCTGGAAGGAAGCACCATCTTTTCTTCGAAACAGTACAGTTAGTTCATGTAACGCATTACTTCATACTCAATGTTTAATTATTTATTGATTTTATTTGATGCTATTCTTATTAATTTTATAAACAGTATGCACCAATTTAATTTTGGCCATTCCAGGGTTTTTACCTTAATTTTTCACATTCTAAGAGGCATTTATCTTAACAAAATCAAGTCATCTGTAGGTTACAGAATATGCCCATAAAAATTAATTGCACTGTTTACTGGAAATGTTCTCCAGCTCACTTCATACTGCCATGACAGGTTTTTTTAACATTCAGGTGATGGATTCCAGGCACTGCGCCTGCTGTTTCCCTATTCTCTTTCCATATGTACAGTGTTCCCATAAATTTGACTTAGAAGAACAGCTTTGAGAGTGCTTTTCGCTAGCCAGACTTTTTGTAGTAACTGGTATTGACCCGGATTTAGAATACAGGAGCTGAAGTGTTGTTTGTCCGCTGCTAGCGCTGGTCCTGGACCACATGACAAGATAAATGCCGTGCCACTTCTCTTCCAGAGAGTGATAAAATACTGTGCAACGCAAACCTACTGAGATAGCTCTGAAGAAGCGGGCTTGGGTACCAGATGCAGCTGGAGTGCCCTAGAAGCTTTCCACCTGGAGCTGGACTGGCCAGGCTGCTTCCAGTGCCCTGCCTGGGCATGGCAGCCCAGCACCGCAGCACTGGTGCCATGCACGGAAACCCGTGACACCCAGGGACAGCATCTTCTGCGTCAAAGTCTTAGACACTCCTACCTGAAGGTCTGCCTATACACAAAGGTACCTATTTTTTTTTAATAATATCATTACTGTTGTATAAATAAATTGTTGAAGTGTTTGGTGGCAGTACTATGGGTTATTTCAACTACTTTAGAAACAATATTTGGAGTTACCAAGACTGAAGAATAATTCTTGAGACCTAATAAAATAATCAGAAATCAACTGCAATTATCAGTAATAAAAGTAAAAAGTAATTTCAATTATTAGTAGGCAAGCTTTTAATTTTTTTTAAATTCAAAATCATCTGGACTGCATTGGGAAAGTTCAATAAAAATGTTTTGATCACTCTATATAAGCAATCCACCAAGTTTATACTTGTGTAAGGAATGGTGTAATAAAGAATGACAGACAGTAAAAGTGGCACCCTTCAGAGATTACCTAAAGTGCTTTTCGTTTTATTTAAATAAAACCAGTAGGACCTGTTCTGGAAATAGCTATCCTCAATTTTAGAATGACAACAGGCTTCCACACTTGAACTTTAGACTAAACAAAGCCATCAAGGGGAACAAGATAAGACCTTAAAGGTTATAGCTCTTGGGAGGGAAGACAATGTGAAATAAAAACACAAACCACAGGGAGCAACGTTTTTCTGGGTGAAGGAAATACCTCAACCCAATGGGGAAGAGCCGTTGCTGAACTATTTCAAGACTAGAGGGGGGAAAGAAAAGGGCAGAGTTGTAACAGAAATATTTGCGAAATATTCAAAAATGCCCTGAAGGTAATTTAACAGATAAAGGAAATCTGATAATGCATGGTCTTCTCTTCCTCAGTGAATTTCAAATAATATTTTTTAAAAATCTCTGAAGAAAGAAAAATTAGACTTTAACGCAGCCTGACAAAACTGGCTCAGAAACAGCCATGGACTCTTAAATCTAATGCCTAAATAATACCTTACTTCATATTCTGAAGGCAAAAAAAAATCTCTGACCTCTTTCCACCATTCTAAAATTCTCTGAAACAACATTATGATAAAGCCATATCTATTTTTGTTTTCTCATTATGTAAATATATACTGTCATACTTGGTATTTTTGGTATCAACTAGTGATTTTTATTATGGCTCAGTGTCTTTATTCAGGCAGGAAAAGTGGACGGAATGTGAGAACTCTGTTCTTACTCAAGGGCCTGGAACAGGGAGTCCAGCTTCAGAACCGGTGGAGCAGTCATACCAAGGCAGGCTTGGCACATTGGGTTAAAGGTCCTATCAAGAGCTTCAGAAGCAATACCAATCAATGTCAGATCCACAGAAATATCTTAGCCAAAATTACAGGGTTCAGTGATCATTCCTCACACATAATTAAAGCAAACAATCATCCAGTTGATGTGCAAAACTTTCCTAAGGCCACCTGCTTGTGTACAGTCTTTTAATCAGGAAAAAAAAAAAGTCTGTATTAGCAATCACCTTTCTTGCCATAAAAAATGTTCACTACTGTCTAAGAATGTCAGAAGTGGAAAAATCCACTGGGATTTAGACGCAAAGAGCACGCAATTACCATAATGGCAAAGCAGGCCAATGCTAATGTTTGGAATTCTTTTATAACTCAAACTGCATTTTTAAAAAAATTATTTTTCTTCTTTTAAAAGAGGGCAGCAACGTGTTATCTGAAGATTGTGAAATTTCATCAAGGATGAGAAGAGCTTATCATTTTACAGCCAGTATTTTTGTTTGCATATTCTGTTTAATTGGCAGGATTCTTCCCAAAATCTTTAGAAATGTTTTCCTCTTAAATGGGATTCTGGATGTGAGTATCTCCATTTTTGCCTCGAGGCACACTGGAACAACAACAGTTACAGCTGACAAGCACGGAACAACTGATCTATAGATCTACTCTGGACTTTCAGAGCAACCAAGGCACCCAAAAGCAGTGTCCACCCTTCAAAACATGAACCTAATGAAACACTCATGGATCAAGAATGCTTCTTTTGAAAACATTATCTTTATTCAACTAAGCATGTGAATTACTGTCCAAATGCTTAAGTTATCCAACACAATTAAGACTGCAGTGAGACTGTAATAAAACATGGCTTTGTACATGAAAGACCAGTAGCTTAAAAATTCACCCCTTCTGCCCCCCCCGAGTGTAGGGGTACAGCTGCATGGGGAACAACCTGCCTGGAGCACTCTGCAGTCTCAGAGTTTTGTGTGCAGAGCTATCCATAAACAAGAATGAACGCAGATGATAGAATCATAGAATCATTCAGGTTGGAAAAGACCTCTAGGACCATCAAGTCCAACCTTTGGCCAACATCTCCCTGACTGCTAGACCATGTCTTGAAGCGCTCCGTCTACTCACAAACCAGCGCCACTTGTAAACAGGCCTATCTCAGCCAGCAGCTACACTGGTCCTAAAAAGCGGCTGGAGGCCCCGGGGTGCTTCTCTGAGCCACCCCGGGCTCCGACTGCCTGGTTGGACCCCGCCAGCAGCTCCCAACTCTGCAGCACCCCTGAAGAGAGCAGGGACACCCTGTGGGTTGCAGCGAAGGGCTCACCCACAGCTGGATGTCCTCAAGCCCCATGAGCCTAGGCTGGAGGATGTGATGTTCTCTTCGCTTCCCTCACACCCACACCCCCTCACAGCCAGGGAGATCTCCCTCAGCTGAGGGGTGGGTCGCACAGCTCCTGCTGAATCCCTCTCCCCGCCACTCTCCTGTCCAAGGGACAGAGCCAAGAGCGGGGCTGCCCGAGGCCATTCCAGCCCCTGCTGCCCGCAGCTGGGGAGGAGGTGAACCGGAGCCCTCCGTCTGGGGCCCCCCGCCCTCCTCCACGCCAGCCAGGCCGAGGAGCTGATGGCGGCAGGAAGCCACCCCCGCCTGCCGCGCTCCCTCCAGCCGCCGGCCCGCCCCGTGACTCGCTTCCTCCGGCGGACGGGAA
>VZZY01015481.1:47764-90922 GCA_013400335.1 Eurystomus gularis
GGCAGCAGGGCGGGCTCCCGGCGGGCGGAGAAGTGGGTCAGGGTGACTTCGCCCGTCGGAGGCGACGGGGAGCCGGGATGCTGTGGAGCAGGTAGACGGCACCCGTGTGGCGTCGGGGCAAGGCTTTGGTCTCCTACGGCATGTGTAAGGGAAAAACTGGCCGCGTCTGCTCCGGGGGCCTCCGGGGAGGAGGGCTGCGTCCCAGCGCGGAGGGGCAGGCTGTGAGGAGGCCCGGGCGCGGCGCCTGTGCTCCGCACCTGCCTCGCAGAAACCTCTCCTTGGGCTTTCTCCTCAGCTGCCCTGTCTCGGTGTGCGCTCACAGGCTGTGAGGGTTGCCCTGAAGAGGTGAGGTGTGTTGGAGAAGGATAAGGGGCCATGACTCCTGGTGCCCTGGTCTCCCCCGAGGTACCTGAGGGAAAGGGAGACTCCCCCGCTGTGAGTCACCTGGCCCTGGTGACAAAAGTGGGCTGAAGGAATGTCACAGCCAGCGTCCCTGCTCCTCCCTGCTCGTGCTGAGGCATCCCAAGGGCGGTAGTTCAAATATAGGAGCTTCCCATGAGGGTAAGGTAGGGTGAGGTGGATCCCACCAAAAGTGACCTCCTTCTGAAGGAGTCTGAGGAACAAGGACAGGCAGTTGCTGCCCTTTCCATCCCAACTGCAAGCAGAGGAGGACGTTTGTGCCATCACCGTGGCACTGCGCCAAGCCCAGTGCAGCACCCTGTGCCCCGGTGCTGGGAGCCATGATGCAACACAGCTGCAGAAGTGACCCCTGGGAACTGCGAAAACCCCACAGTGTAGAACACAGCACGTCATGATATTTTCAGGGGCAGAGAGGTGTGAGGCTGCAAGTGCTGGAGAAGGAGGGATGTTTGGGTGGAAGAGAGAAGTAAGGGGAAGCAGAAAGAGGTGGTGGGAAAGGTGCACTTGAGGACAAAGCAGGGTGCAGACAGATGCAAAAGTAATTGATGAAGTGGGGAAAGAAGGGAGGACAGGGTGGGTCAGGATGGATCCTGCTCCTAAGTTGCCCTGTGTTGTAATCCTGCCTCATCTGCTGATGGATCAGGAGGAGGAATGAATAGGTAAGCTGTGGAGCAGATTGCTGAAAGGTGTTACAGAGTCTGTCATGAGACATTTTGAAGGAAAGATTGGACATGCACCTGTCAGGACTTATTAAGTCTTGGGGCTCATCTTGATCACCTGTTCTTAAGCCTGTTTTACTGTGATTCCATGAAATCCCATCCTAGTAAGAATGAATTTAATCATCTATTTGATACGGCCTATGTGGAATTTCCATCCTTGGAGATTTTCAAAACTCAACTGGAAAAAGTGTTGAGTAACCTGATGTAATGTCAGAGTCAGCCGTGCTTTGAGCACGGGTTTGGACAAGGTGACCAGCAGAGTTCCTTGCCAGCCTGAACTGTTCTGTGTTCCACGGTTTACCAAAGTGTGCTAGATTTATTGTGAGCAGTTATTAACTTTTTTGGTATTAACCTCCCCACTGCATTCTAAAGCTGAAGAACTGGACACGCAGAATAAGTGAACTCATTTACCTCTTCATTCAACACTTCCTTCAGTGATTAAAAATGTAACAGCGACTGAAGGCAGCTGAACAATGCACTGAATTGACTTTGAAGGTCTTCATCTTTCTTCTGACCTGAAATGAAGGCTGTTAACATCTCCTTTGCAATGACTGGAAATACCGAGTATTTGCAGGATGTTTTGACTTTATTTGATCATTACTTTTGTTCAAGTCCTGCAACTTTGGGAGGGAGGGGCATTGTTTAATTTTTATAATGGCCCAGTGTTGCTAAAATCTGTTATTTCATGCAAGAAAACAGAGGGTTTCTTCAGTCCTTTATATTTTTATTACTTGGGGAGAGTTTTAGATTCACAGTGCAACAGAGTCCCTCTTGTGAGCTGGATGCTACAAAATCGAAGCAAAAAGCCAGTCGCTGTCCCATGGAACTTAAAGTCTAGCAGCTTATTGGATCATTTTCATCTGTGTAAAGTGACCTGATTCTCCTCTGCCCTGTTCAGTCACTTACAGCAATGCAGAGGGGTGGTAAAATGGAGATATAACCTCACTTTGTATAAACTGTGTGAAGTATGTAAATTACATGCAGGATGGCAGAGAATTAGGCCAAAGTTATTTCTTCATTGGTTTTCTGAAACTTGATTTCTCTCTCCCCACCAACATAGTACTTTTGTCTTGATTTGTCTCCAAGCACTGGCTGGAAAAAGGCCATAAGTAATTTTGAAGTATTTGGCCACAAAATAGGAGAGAAATTTATGTAAGCAGTCATGCTAAAACCAAGGGAAATACATGAAAGATGAAGGTTTTTTCCTATACTTCCAGAAGCCGAAATAATGGTGCTGTTAATGAGGCCTTCAAAATGTTAGCTTAATATTTGGGTTACTGGTTTATTAACATTAGCTGCTATTCCAGAATTTTCAAAACAGCAACAATGAAATGCTGGTATTTTGTTGCAGTGATTTTAAATGGTGTCCTTACATATAAAAGTTTCCAAGAATAACTTCCAAACTCCTTGAATCATTCATTGTTTTTATTATTTTTGAACAATGTGCTAATAACTGAGGCCAAGACTTTCAGAAATTATTTCCCAGAGCTATTCTACCTCAACCCATATTTAGACATCTGAAAAACTGAACCTGCAAAAATTCAGTAAGATTTAGAACTGTAGCTGACATTCCTGTGTATGGAAACCTTTTCTAGCATGCAGAAACGTGTGATTTGTAGCAATTTCTTTATAACTTTATTTAGTCTTGGCTTGAGATTTGTCTTGATAAGCTTGGTGTTGGGTTTTATCGTTTTTGCCTTCCCTAGATTTTAACCATCTGCATACCCTTTGCACTTCATGTGCTTTTGTGACGCGAAACAAAGACGAACACCATATAGATAGAAGAATTTTTGTTGACATTAGTTTTACTTGTTTTAATGCATCATTGCAGATAAAACCTTTAAATGTAGATATTTTTGAAAAGCAATATGTTTTCAATTATTGAAATAATAGCTTAGTGTGAGAAGCTACTCTGCCTGGAAGCAAGTTTGTAGGGAAGTTCTGCACAAAGGTCCTTTTTAAGTTTGTGTTCCTGGTATTCACTTCATTGATTTGGCTTTCTCTCCATTCTTTGGTTTTTATGTTCTCTTTATTTGGAAACAGTACTTTGTATTACTTATCTCCTTACGTGCTAGGATCTCAAACTAGCTTCCCAAATGCATTGCCTGCCAGTGTTTCTAAGGTAGGAGGTCTTGTAGCAGCTTAGCATATGGGCAGAATGAAACGTTGAGAGCTTTAGAGTTACTCAAATTATGGAAGTACTCCCCTGCAACATCCAGAACAGAACCCAAGGTCTGACTCCCAAGTCCTGTACTTTAACCACTGGGCAACACTAATTTCTCACTTAGATGCTTCTTGGCAGAGATGAAATGATAGTTAATCTTAGGCCAGGGTTCTTGAAGGACGCTGATTTTGAGTTTTTCAGAACAAATGTAAGTTCTGGGCAGAGAGTTTTGCAGAGGAGAATAAATGCCTCTGGGAAGTACATGTGCCTTCTGTTAACGTAGTGGAGCGACCTAGAATCTTAAATCTTTGAAGTAAATTTCCCAGATTTGAACCTGGATCCTTCCGGTACATTAGAGATTCCTGTAAGAGGAGGCTAGATGCTCTGTTACAGGACTGATGTGATTATGAAAGTCATGCAGAGTTTATTTGTGCCCGTAACGTAAGCAGATGAAACTAATGTCATGTATAAGTTAGCTATACAGATGGAAAGACATTGCCAGTTAGCATCAAACAGATTGGATTTACAAAAGTTAAGATAAGGATGGATCATGACCTTGTTAAAGGAATAGCCTTCCCTCTTTCATTATTGTCATTGTCTAGCGAATTCTGAAGCTCAGCATTATTCTGAGATCTCTCTGTTTCCCATCTCAGAAGCTGTGTCAGCAGTGTAGTTCTTTGTTCCTGATGATTCCACTAGAACAAACCAAGGGAATTCATGTCTTATTTTAAGACAAGCCATTATGTTCCTTTTTTTCCCGTTTGCTGACAAGGATGAGCTAGCAGCGTGGAGAAAGTACGGGGTATCTCTAAGTGGGTGTGTACTTCTCTGCCAGTTGTTGTAGATGAACGCAGAGTTGTTTGGTCTGATTACATCAGCTGGCTTTGGCAGGGGCCCTTTAAGAGCTGCTCAAGACAGTTGCGAGTGAATAATACTCTGTAAATTATCTCATGGAAAGGGATGCTTTTAATGCAGCCTGACATTAGAGAAGTAAAGTGAGCAAGCAGTGGTGTTTGACCCAGAGTCCTTAACGTGGTTTGGATTACTGTAGTCAGCAGGCAGATATTCGGGATTTTTTACATTCCTAATTATGTTGGAAGGAACGTCTGTTAGTTAGAGCAAGAGACTTGGAGTCAGGATTTGACCATAGCATTTTATCACTTTGCTTCGTTACGCCCCAGTTTGCGTATCCAGAATAGAAGGACTAATTCCTATGTGTTATGAGATTCTGAGTAAACAGAATCATGCAAAGTTAAAGGTTTATTATTTCTGTTGGATTTGTAAATTTTGCTACTGTCTACTTACAGTCTTTTATGATTCTTATTAATAGCTTCACTTGGGACTAAAACCATTTGCTTTTTTTTCTTTTATTGAAGACTCGGTCTTTGCTCAGTGTATTTGAAGAAGATGCAGGAACCCTCACTGAATATACAAACCAGTTGCTTCAGGCAATGCAACGAGTCTATGGTGCTCAGGTAATTTTTTCATTTGTGTTTCTTTTGTTCTATGTGGAGTAGAAGATAAAATGCTATTATGATACTGTTATTTGTATGGAACTTGCCAAGTGCCTGCACCTCTTGTGGTTTAAGCAGAGCTGTGAGTGTTTTCTGTCTGATATCTCAGCCCTTTCACACCTTGATGTTCAGAAAAGTCATATGCATGAAGAAGATGTGATCTGCTTTGTCTCTCTCCAGACAACTAACGAAACAAAAATCGTGGTAGTTCCTTACCTTACAGTACATTGGAAGGCCAGCCTTGGCAAAATTGCTTGCCTAAATGTAGACACAGGTAGATACTGACACTGACTTAGATGCCGTGACTTGCCATTTGGAAGGAACTGTATATGTTAATTGATTACTGAGAGAATGTACGCTTTGAGTCATACTGAAGTTGAGTACCTGAAGTAGTAAAAAATATGGGAGCAGGAGCAGAAACAATGCTTTCTAAAGTACTTATGTGACCTAGATGACCAAATCCCTTTGAAAGTAAAACTTGTGAAGTAAATCGTATCCTGTGCTTTGGAAAATATTATTGTAAATTTGGGTGATTTTCAGTGAAGCTAGGATTCCCATGTGCATAAAAATAGCACAGGTATAGGTCAAAAGACCTACATCTAGGTCGTTAAAGATGTACACGGTATCTCATGGAACTTTTGCAAGTATTTATGTAGGTTAGATACCTAACGTCCTTAGAAACAACAGCTTTTCTATTCTTAAACCAGGAAATCAGAGGACGCAGAGATGAGGAGAATGAGGGTATTTTGAATTTACTGGAGGAGAGTGCCTGATCCTTATGTTATCAGGAATCAGTTCAGCTATAAAGCTACTGCAAGTGTATGTCCGTTTGGTGGGATTGTGCTTTTGGGTGACTGACATGGAAGAGCCACGCACCCAGGATCTAGCTCTGTTTGGAGAGCTTAGAGTATTCATGTCCTGGATCCTGTGCACATGCAGAGCAGTCAGAGGCTTACAGCACAGCTTAGGTACCTAGAAAACAATACAGCACGTTGCCAAGGGCTGGGGAGGTGTCATGACATCAGCACTGAAAATCAGTGATGGGAATTTTGGGAGAGTCACCAAGCTTTAGGAGTAGCAAGAGTGTAGGCACGTTAGATGGTAGGGATCTGAGACCAAAGAGTGGATGAAATTGAAATGGATGAAAGAAGGAAATCAGAGGATAAATATGGTCTGATTATGAAGTGTTGAGCTTGTGGACTACACGTCCCTTTCCCCTGTTGACACCTGTTTAGGATGGCATTTTAGGAAGTGGTTGCTCTGGCCTGTGATTCATGAAAAAATGCTTTGTCTGCTTTTGTTTGCCTCTTCCTTTCCATCTTGGTTTTTAGTCTTCTCCATTTATGTTGCCCCACAGTTATGACATTTCCTCTTTCTTCTCACTGTCTCAGCGCATTTACCCATCTGTACTTTGCAGTAGTCCTGAGTCTTCTTCATTTTCCCAGCACTTCTTGGCCACTTTCTTCCTGCACGCTTCCTGCTTTAGTTAGATCTAAATATTCAGTCACTTGTGAATATTGGATGTGTTCCTTGAAATACCTCAACAGACTTTCATGCCGTTTTGAGATGGGAGGCTCATACAGCAGGTGCTTAAACTCAGGTTTTGTAAGGGTGTGGAGGAGGGCACCCTGCAGTACCACTGAATTAGCAGAATTCAGGTTTAGTGGCCAATGTTAGGGACAGTGGCTCAACTTTTAGTGTTTTTAGTGTTGCTGCTTCTGCTGTTTAATTCCTTGGGAATCAGTGTGTTGTGACTTCAGTTTGGGTTTGTGTTCTTAGAATCCAGTAGTGGCAAAAAAATGACATTGTAGGAACAAGAACGCATAAGTAGATCATATTGATTGTATAAATGGAAAAGAAAGATTTTTTTTTTTTTTCTTCCATATAAATGCTTTTAAAAGTCTTGATATTTTTGCATGCGAACTAAAAGAATGCACTAAAATTGGGCCAAAATTCTGTTTTTTAAAAAAAAATATAAAGGAAAAATTAATGGAAATATTTAATTCAGCCATATATGGTGATTAAATCCCAGGAGAATGGTGGTATTGTATAGTCTAACACTGGTTTCTGACTAATTTTGGCAAGCTTTGAAACTATCAGTATATTCTTTCCAGGAGCCATTTCTGAATATTTCAAAGGAAAACACACTTTCTGACTGAATTTTCTTTCAATTTTTGAGAGGCAAACACCCTATTACAAAATTTTATGATTGCAGTTGCTGTTGAAAGATAATTTTAATGCTGAATTACCCACTAAACATAAATGGACTGTTAGGAAAAATCTGTGTAATGTTTCTTTGCTGCCTAATCGCAACTTGAAAAATCAGCTTTTGCTGATGTGTTGTTAGGAGTCACATTGTCTGGGCCTCAGTAGCGGCCTGTTGGGAAGTGCTGCCAACCTTTTTAATTTTGAAAGGGAAGGAGATTTAGTAGAGAGAGTGTAAAAGTCGGGAGTATTGAGAAGCCAAGTTCTGAATTTGCCTTTTTTACTTTCCTGACTTAAATTTTGTCTTTGCAAAGTCATTGTCATCCCGTGCTCTGATTTCCTTATCTGTAAAATGGGAATTACAGTTACTGACCTACTTTGAAGCAATGACCATAAAAATGCTGGAATCACAGTCAAGGCAGGCTGACAAAACAGCAGTGGGTTGTACCAGTCCACAGTATTGAAAACCCCAATTTTTCAAAACAGTTATGACAGTTCAAAAACATGAATCCTGTTTTCTTCCTAACTATGGTCTGAACTTCAGAATTTCCCAGTTGTCTCAACCATATTTTCAGGATTTTCTGGGGTAGTTTACTAGAAGCCTGGTGTTTCTTGTGATGAAAACTTCGGTTTTCATGTAGTTCAAACCATTGTAGCTTGTGATCAAATAACAATAGTTGATGCTTCTGAATGGATGCAGTGCAAAATCTCAAGGGAGTAGCAATTAGTACCAGCTGCATGCTGTTAATTATTCCTGTGGATATATGCATATATTTGTCCCAAAACAGTGTTTTGAGTGCAGAGCAGCAGTAAGTTTGTGAATTGACAGCTCAAGCTGCTCTAAACACTTGGAGGCCAGTGTGTTTGAAAGGAATGTGAGAAAGAGAAATATTTACCCAGAGGTTTTTAAAACACTTGGGAAAGTAGGGATCTTTTTGAACATTCCTTTGGGGTTTTTTTTCCCCCGTTTTTTAAGCTACAGGTTTCTGCTAGGTGGTAGGGACCTAACTTTTCAGACTTAGATGTATTCAAGCAGGACTTCATTTTGCATTCCTTTAACTTTTCTAATGACAGTAGGACAAGTGCTAGGATGGGTGCATTCACAGGGATGGGCTGCGGCCTTTGAAATTACTTGAAGCTGGTTTTGTTGAGGGGATGGAAGGAGGGCTCTGCAGCAGCCTGTCACAGGGTGGAGGTGTTGTGGGGTGCAGCAGTGGGTTTGCTGCCCAGGTATCTGGAGCCACCTCATGTGGAAGGGCTGGTAACACTACGCCGCAGCTGGGTGATGTGTTGCTGGCAGGTTGCCTTTGGGTGCAAGGCCCTCAATGCGTGACAAGCCCCTGGTTGCTGTGCAGGATCAGGACAGTGTTCTCATGTCTTTGGCACCCACACCAGATGTGATGGGGTGGTGACTCTATTGTGCACATGGACTTCTTTAGCGAAAAAGAGACTGTAATGCTACACGGCAGATGCTGTGTATGATGTTGTGGTTAAGGAGAAGTCACAAGGAACAAATCTGTGAGTTGTACTCGAGGAGTGAGGTTTGGTTGATCTGACAAGCCCATGTGTGTAAATACAGTGAAGTGTTTTTATATTTCTTCATCAAATAAACCACATCCGTGTGAGTACATATTGTAGTTCCTGCTGCAGTTCTTCCATCTGTGCTATGGTACCCTGAAGTAGCTACCACATTAGTTGTCTTATAGAGGAAATCTTTCTTTTAGAGTTTCTTCTTGTAGTTCTTCCTCCTTGCGAGCAAGCCTTGATGATGCATCTGGCATTACTACTGCCTTAATTTCTGTGAATGTTTTGTTCATCATTTTGGACATTGTATTAGCTGAGCACTATGTAATGCAGCAAGCAAGGACTGTTTGAAAACTTGATTTACTTAAGTTGCATGCTGAGGCTCTTGCAGCGGTGTAGGAGCAGAGTGTGACCAATTTACATTCCTGACTTCCCATTGCCATAGTAAATTATTTTCAGAGCTTTACTCCGATCTCCAGTTCTTCATCGTGCTATAGAAATGGCTCAGATGGGAATCTTCACTTGCAACAAAATGCTGTTTAGAAACTCGGGAGGCTGTTGTATGTCTACTAACTATTAGAAGGGATAAACAGTTAAGCAGGTTAGAGGAAAATAAGATGCAGTATTTTGTCATTGAAAAGAGGTTTCATCTCATTATTCCTGACAAATCTGTCTAGATACTAAGAGCAGTGGTGACAGAAGAGGAATAAAAAGAAACCCATGCTGTCTACCAGTATATCCAGAGAGAGAACAGCATGGGAATTGTGACGTGTAGTGCTGTTGAGCATCTGTTTCTCTTGAGCAGTTGTCTTGTGATTCCACAGCCACATGGGCGAAGCAGCAACAGCCTCTGTGGCTCACTGCCCATTTATGTCCAGACTCTTAAGGAAACTTGACAATTATGGAATAGTCTTGGGTTATATTAGCATATTACATGGGTATCAGGATAGCTTGTATCTCTGCCCAGGGCTATTTTAGGTAGTGCTTTATAACTGTTACTTTTCTTCCAAGTTCCTGACACCTCATGTCTGCATTTTTCAAGGGTTGTGTTGTTTCATCTTCCTATGTATTGACTTCACCAAGTTCTAACTCAGTAGATAGATGTCAGGCTCTCTAGGGCATGCGTAGATTTTCATAGTTATTATGTTGCATAGCTAACTCCAAGTGTTCAGAATTCTTAAATTAGTTCTTGCTGAACTGACAAGTAAGCAAGTTTTTCTTTTAATGGCTTTCTTTTCATGTCTAAGAGAACAATTATGTTGCCTTTTCGAATGATAAGACTTTTTTTTTCCCAAAAACCTTTTGAAACGGTAAAGTTTAAGTTAGCATTTTGTAAACTTTCAGTTCCACATAGAGAAGCCTCAATACAGTGTTAAACAGGACAAACACTTGCAATAAATCACAGTTGTCAGCACTGACTTCTGTGAAATACCGGTTATATTACTGTTCCGTATTCATTGCAAGCTTGCACCATATATCTCTGCACTTCCTGAGGCGTATTCACTATACGTTGCTAACAGAGCTAAGCAGAGCGTTGTCACGAGAACTAATGTATTTACAAAGCCATGGGAGTTGTTCTTAATGCTGCCTATGAAGTTGCAGTTGTCACTCTGCCTGGAAGCAAGTCAACAGTGCGCTAAGCAGGATTTGAATGCTGCAAGGAGACATAAACGTATGGGTGCATTGTTGATAGTAATTTTGTTGCAAGAAGCAGAAGAGATTGTCTCTTCTGAATTAGCCATCCTATTGTAGCTGCTTTTGCTGTTTTACAGCAGAGTTTTGACTTGGTCTTCTATATAGTTCTTGAAACTATGAGATGATCCTTTGCTGAACCATTCGCATTTATGAGGGCTGCATGCCGTGCTGTATATCAGCAGCAGGGCAAGCCATATGTTAGCCTGATCTTGTGAAGTGCTGAGCACCCTGGTGAGGCTTAGCTTTTCTCACCCTTGGGTTCATGTTTCCAAGCTATTTAATATGCAAACCTAAGCCTGTAGGACTGCAACATTTACTAGATTCCTGGAGAACTCTGTTTTGTAGGAAGACGACATGCGGATGTAGACAGAGCTGCATAAAACTGTTGTATCAAGACCCAGTTCTTTCTGTGCTATGCCTGGTTTTGAAGGTAAATGTGTTCCCCAGTTCTGAAAGGATAAAAAGGCTGCAACTGCCTCATGGTTCTTCTCCTTCAACCGTCTACCTGTTGGGTTTTTTTCCTCATTTATGAGGCATTAAGCTTTCTGAGATGTAAGCCAGATTTTATTACGTGTCATTCTACATGTACAGGGTGCATGAATAAATACCTTTACCAGTATCTTGCTTGTTTACGTGAAGAAACCTTTGGCCATTCTGTTTGTTGGTTACTTGCAGAGTTTTAAAAATGCCAGCTTTAGCTGGAGTAGGAAAGCAGCTTTGCAGAAAGCTTCATTATATTGGGATTGAAATTGGACATGCTAGAATATCTCTCTGTCTTTAGAAGTTAATTTATAGCTCAACTTAATCCTTTACATGCCCTCAAGTCTGGAGTCTGTTAGACAACTGTCTATAGAAATATCTTCTGACTTGAATGTGTTAGTCCTCAGAGTTTATTTTGGAAAAATACAAAAAGAGATTCTAAAAGGGGATGGGCCGCATCACTGGTAAATGGTTAACAGCATGGAGATTTTATTGCAGGCGGGTTACAGAAAAATCATACTCTCTGATGATGTGAACAGCTTGGTGAATAAAGGTGATAATGAGGAAGGTGGAATCAACCCAGAAAAATCATGTGCCTTTGCTCTGGAACTAGATCAGAAAATAACAGTGAGACATTTTCTTGCTGACTTATTTGGAGGCAGGGTGAGGTACTGAAATAACTTGAGAATTAATGTTTTTTAATCTGTAGTTTCTTCGCTTCTGCTAGATTAATGCTAGATTCAAGACACCACTTCCATTACCTTATTTATGAAAACTGGTGTTAGTGAAGTTCAAAAAAATATTTTTATAGGGTTAGCTTACCAGCCAAGGTTAAAAAAGTAAAGAAGTCGGCACATCTGTAATCATAACTGATTGCTTGGTACCTGCATGTGTATGGTCCTTTCTTCTTTCCTTCTGGTATACATTTTTGCATTAGTGCTGCAGCGATGTTTTCCCTGCTAAGTAGAATCATCTAATGAAAATGAATGTCTTTGCAAGGCCCAGTACTGGTTAATTTTGCCTTCATTTAGACTACTTGGCTTTCTGTTCAGGATTTTCCTGGGTTTCTGCCTGATACAGACCATCTCATCAATAGCTCTCCCACTCCAGAAATGCTTCAGGAATTCTGAAATGTCAAAGTAATATGGAAGAGATGTGAGGAGACAGTCAGGATTGTATAGTGCAGGCGGTCAGGTTTGTATAGTAGCTTTTCTTTGGCTGTGGTGTACTGAATTTCAGTCACTTCACGGGCAAAGAAGTGAATGTTGCTGTATTCTGTGGGAAAATGTCTTGGAAATAGCTTAGAACTTGTTAAAATAATTTGCCTGGATTTAGTGGATCTGTCAGTTGAAGCCGTGCAAATAACTTTTAAGTCTTGAGACTGATTAGTAGTGGGGGAGGGAGTGGAGAAGGCTGATTAGGAAGAAATGGGAGGAGGATTAAACCAAACTTTCCCAGATTAGTGTGCTTAGCAATGCAGTATTACCACTGGGTCAGCAGAGCACTTTGCCTGCTTCCCGTTCCTTATGCAATGTGGCTGTGTTTCAATGTGTTAGCTTAACTTGATTTGTTTACAACTGTTTGGGTGTGTGTGGGGGGGTGTTTGGTTGTTGGTGGTGTGTTTTTCCTCGTGATATAGTGGATGGTTTTGTACCTCTAATGGGAACAAAGTCTGGCAGGGACTGGGAAGGAGAATGAAGGATCCAGGATTGACTCTTCCACATGGACAGAGATCTAGTAAGGAGTTTGCTTGTGGTGTTCTGACACAAAGAACCAAGCCTATAAATGAAAAATGTGATCTGCTGGCATCGATGGGATATCAGTGACGTGCGGAACTCTGTCTCAAAATCTGCCCAAAATTCCAAAGTAAATTTTATGTCAGGCCCTTCTGTCAATTTGTTATGTACTTGGAGTAGCATGCCATGAATGTCTGTTTGGGGCCTATATGTGACTGTTGTCACCCAATCATATAGTTGATGTGATGTTGCTGAGTTACATCCCTTTGAGACCATCAGGGTTATGTGTTCCTACACTATCCTGTCACACACTGAAGACTGCTTCGGGGCAGTGGTGACCACTAGAAGATGCTTCTTCCACACACCTCTTTGCACTGCCTATCCTCAGACTGTCCCACACAGACATGCTCTTTGTTACTCTTTGGGTATTGGGTGAGGAAATTGAGAATCTGGTAGTCTTTAAAAACCAAACTGGTAGGAGCTTTGAGGATTGCGAACACAAAGCAACAGGAGGCCTTTGGTGTCAGCCCATTATTCTGAAGCTTCTTTCACTGTTAGCACATTTAAGCCAGAAGCATGTATTTTCCAAGTACAAAACAGACCACACATTTGCAGACTTTGCAGGAATAAGTGAACTGAAAGAAAAAGGGAAAAAAAGAGGCGTTTCTAACATTCAGTTTAGTTCAAAAGATGTATCTTGCCCTGACCTAGCTGTACAATGACAGATGGCATCACAGTTGCTGTGTGAGGACTTAGTCTTCTTGCAGTTCTTACTCAGCTCTGTCTTTGAGGCTATGTTTATGAAAAAGATCCTAGATTTGAGAACTTCTGCTTCTTTTTGTAATCTTAAATGAATCTTTGGACTCCACCCACATGCTTACAAACAAACCCTTTTAATGTCATCAGTCCACATAGAAGGAGTCTCATCCTTCCTGTCATCATGTTGTTGCTTGCTAGCTCTCACTTTGAAGGTGGCAAAGTCTCTCAGGTCCCTACAGCCTGGGGGCAGATAGCTAAGTCTTGTTCCTGTCCTTGCCTGAGCCCTTAACAAGGTTTGTTAATTTAGTGTATGGCATTTCCATCTACTGGGTTGGGAAATACTTAAATGCCAAGTGTTTGTGTAAAGCTTTTTTTCCCATTAAAACTACACAGTCAGCATAACCAGCCTACAAATCTTACATGAATCCTTGGCATTATTATTGTATGAAAGTGTAATGCTCATTACTAATTGGTCTGAGACAAGAAACAAGACTAATCCAGTACTGTGAGGTGAGAATAGTCATGGGCTGCGCATGATCAGAGTTTGGGTCCAGATTAACTCAGTTCTGAGCCCTTGTTTGTACCTTGGAAAGCCTCTGCTCTCCAGCCACCTGGGAGTATTATCACCATACTGTTTTAAGTTGGTTAGAATTAGCTCACCCATCTTTTTCTGCTGTTACCTAGGCTATGGCTACATCTTTTTATTCTTTCCGAGCGTACTTGGGCATACTGAAGACCCTAAGCGTTGGGGCCTTGCTGTCTATATTAACTGTCCTTCCTGGCGTGCCAAGGTGGTGCAGGAGCACCAGGCTGTAATGAATTGTGTCAGAGGTGGCATCAGGCCAAAGTAAAGGGTGTTTCAGAATCTCTGGCCCAGATAGTTAACTGTGCCGTGCTCTGTGTGCTCAGGATGAGGGAGAACAAGAGAGCACACAAACTCTGTCCCAGTTTTAATGGTTTTCTGTCCCAGCCCCAGTGTAAAGGGTGCTATTAAAGCACTTCAAAGATTGCTCTGAGTTTTACAAACTCTATATGACCGTGTGTATTTGGAGAGAGGAAGATATTATGTTATGGTTTAAAATTAAATTAAATGAGAGGTGATTAGTTTTTGGCATTACTGAGGAGAGCAGGATCTGACAGGGGTTAAGACAGATCCCTGTTCCCTCCTTCCCCTTCTTTATTTGTTCAAGTTTTAAGTCATTGTTAGCAAGTCAGGAACAGAGTAGTTGATGCACTGTTGTTAGGAATACACTGAGTAAAGATTGACATATCCAAATGTTTGTCTGTTGTTTTCTTTTTCCAGCTGTCAAGCAAAAATACACAATCTCCCTCAAGTCTTGCTTTTTGTAAGCATGTCTTAAGCATGTGTGTACTTTCATTGGCAAGTTTGGTCATGAGAATACAAAGCTATATGCTGGTTTGTACTCCTGTATCAACCTAAAGCACTGTAATTACATCAGTGCATTCCCTGAGCATATAAAGGCACATCTACTGGTTCTCTTTGTTGCTGTAGGTGTTGGGGAAAGATAATGAGCCAATATGAAACATTCTTATGTTGCTGTGACAGCTTACACGTTTGAGGTTGTTCTAGTTTTGTTATTTCAGGGACTGGGGGGAAACCTGAAACCAAACCCCAAATCCTACCTCTATTAAAAGTCGTGAAACTGTCTTGATGAGGCCTGAAGCTTGCCTGTCAGTACTGCTTCCCTGTGCAGGTATTTTGGGGCTGGTTGTTTACATGCAACTGAATGTTTGTATAAGGAGTTGCAGATTCAGTCAAGATGCTGTTAACAAATAACAGCAGAGCTGAAGACCTTTCATTATTTCTATTAACATGTCACTTTTGTTTGTAGAATGAAATGTGTCTTGCCACACAGCAACTTTCGAAGCAGCTCCTTGCCTATGAAAAGCAGGTATGTTCAACATACGCCTTTGATTTCTTTTCAGCCTCAGCACTTGTGAGGAAGTTTGTGTAAATAGCGTGGTTTTCAGAAGTACTTATGATGTTGGCTTTACTTGGTTTCATGTGAAGGCTGTTGTAAAATTCCCTAGTGTAGTCAAGGAAGTTAGGTCACTTCTGAGAATCTCCAAAAAAAAAAAAAAAGTGCAAAATGTGAGTTAATAAATTTGTGAAGATACGAACAATTTTGTACCTATTGTATGATTATGACTTCAAAATGAGTGTAATAAGCATTAATTATATGTTGTCCAAAATCCATTAGTTTAAAACAAAAGCAGGATAAAAGAGTGTGAATTACTGGTTTTCAATTTATTTTTATCATTTATTGCATTTTGTAAGGGTGTTGTTTACCTTTGCAGTAAAACACATGTTGTGTTTTATACTCACTTTTATTGATTCGTGGACCAAATGTGTGCTTCTGTTTTCAGCATTTTGCCCTGGGTAAAGGAGATGAAGAAGTGATATCCACCCTTCATTACTTTTCAAAAGTTGTGGATGAGGTAATTTGAATTGGCAATGTTCTATTTTTACAATATAGACTATTGGTAGTTGAAAAAACACCTTTGTGCTTTTGATTCTGAGCCTTTCCACTGAGGGCTTGATTGTTCCTGGGTTTTACAGAATCATTTAATTGGGGAGGAAAAGAAGTATAATATCACTCTTTTGTAATGGTTAGAGCTGTTTCTGTGGTTTGTCCCACATGCTGTCCTTAAAGCTGGGCTTCTTAAATAGGGGAATTAAAAAAGAGACGGAAACAGGACAATTGATCTAGGCCAGGGCCATTTAAAATTTCATTCCATTTAAAAACAACATTTACATTTTAAAGCTGTGCAATTTGAGCCAAAATCTGCCGGGGAAGGATGCAGGGCAGCTGTAAATTAGTAAAGTTGTAGTTTAGTTGTTGTGAGATCACACAGAATCCAGAGATGTCTGGAGGAGGCTGCAGAAGCAGCTGCTGAAGGCAGGTTGGGTACTCCAGCTGTGTGGACTGAACACCTCTGCTTTTTGGGAGAGGAGATAGGATAGTTGTGGGGCAAAAAATATGTTAGAATTCTTAGAGCCCATGGATAACTCTAACAATATAGTGAGAGGAATCCCAAAGGTTAATTTTTCCCCTAGGGCTTCTCCTGCTACATGTCTACTACTGGGAGGGTGGTGCTTGAAAGGAGAATTTATTGCCACAAGTCTTGTACTTGTCTATGTAAACGACAAATAAATCAAAACAAGAACTTTCTCCTTCCCGGCTACAAGAGAACCATCCCATTTGGGAGCAGAAAGTTGAGAGCCTCTCTCTTCCATTCCATCGGTCACATTTTCCCTCACAAGAACTTGCTCCATTCCTCAGCCTCCATTTCTGTGTGTTAGATACCCCCTGTACCTGTTTCTCAGTTGTCTGTTCTACTGGCACTAAATTGTCCTGCTTTAGTTTTGTGTTGTCTAGTGGGAAATACTGACTTCATCCTCACCTCTTAACTCTGCCTAGAGGTCTCCAGGATACCATGAGCAAGTTGGCAGAGTATCGTGTCAGCGTGTGGCGTGCTCCCAAGTTTGTAGTATCAGGCACTTGAGCGCTGTGATTGATGGTTGTCCTACCTGAACCCATCTAATATTCTTAGCATGCCACTGCTGACATGAGAGCCTTGCCTTCATCCTAGACAGCAGCACACAAGTGCTTTAAAATATGTCTCGATGTGCTGAATTTTAGAGAAACACCTAGAAAAAACAGGAATGGGAAACTGCTCTGAAAAATAAGTGAAATAAAATATTTGAATGGGACCTTTCATTCTGGTTGCCCCCTGTCGTGATTGTGTCCTGGGAAACCCTCGTGAATGGAGAGAGATTCTAGTCATGGCAATGGGACTGTAGCCCTGTGGTGCAGAGACGAACAAAAACTGGTTAACAAAGGCTAATTGCAGATTAAATCTGTTGGGTTAAGCATTAGCATTAATGGTCAGGTGAACTGCCCTTATATGGTATGTGGGAACTGAAAAGTTCCTGGATCCTTGGAAAACACCAGGCAGGAATTAAGCATTTAGGGGAAAATCCCCATCTCTCTCATACCTTGAGAAATTTATTTTAAGCATTGAAGTACGCTGAAGTATATAATGTCCTTCGTTAGTCTGCTGGGCACGAATGGCAGGTGTGCTTCTTCCAACAGCTGTAGAGTGCTGCTTGGTTTTTGGTTTTGGTTTGGTTTGAAGTTATTTATTTATACTCTGTCTGTTTCAGCTCAATATTCTTCATTCTGAACTGGCAAAACAGCTCGCAGATACAATGGTTCTACCAATAATACAATTCCGGGAAAAAGATCTCACGGGTAAATTTTATTTTAAGTTTTGCTTTTCCTCATGTGTTCCTTCATGCTTATTTCATAATAAACTGAGACGTAGTGTCATGTAATAATTTGTTCTTTGATGATTCACAGTAAAGTTTTCTGTGGTTTTTCTTCTGCTACAGAATTTCATTGACAGGTGCATGCTTTTAGTCAGACTTAAATAGTGCAAGTTCACCACGTATCGTTTTATGCACCATATGGTCTAAGTTTGAAAATACACGGCTTTGTTCTTTGTTGGGTCACTCTACTTTTACACTACTGTAACATTACTGAAGTCATTGACGTTACAATGGCCTAAAGAAGGAAAAATTAGCAGTAAATCTGGCTTGCAAACAGTATTTATTCCACTGAAAAGGTTTGAGTTTGTTTGAAGAGCACGAGCAAGAATGCTTTTTTAACTTCAGAGTATAGTCTGTTCCCTCCCTTTTAACGAATTAGTCTTCTTTAAATCCTTGCCATCAAGGGTAGTTCCCAGTATCCTGATTGCACAAACTTGGAAATCCATTACTTAAACAGCAGAGCTATAAGGCAAACATTTGGTTTAATTTCAAAAGAAAGAAGTTCATATTCAAGGTCAAGGACAGCCTAACCTACTTGTGAAACATGAGTTTTTATTGCAATGTTTTCCTTTTTCTTTCTTTTTTTTTTTTTTAAAGCCTGCTTCTCAACTCACTAAGCTCAGTCCTGTTAATGTAATTTTAAAGACATCATTTTGATGGGAGACAAAAAAAACTGCAGCAAAATAGTGACTACTTTAAAGTTTCTTATAGCATGTCATTTGACATTGTAAAGGCTCAATGGATATCTTGTTTGTCATACAATGCCAAATATAAAGAAGTATTTGGATGGTAAGATCTTGGTTCTCTAAACACTTTCCCACCTCTTTAGTGTGGCCTCGCTGATAGAGTGATTCTGCTCCCATCTTTATGGATTCTGCCCCCTAGTTCATAAAATAAGGGATAAAAAAAGAATGCAAATGAAGCCTGCAACCAAAGCCTCAGCTGCTTTGTGACAAAAAACGAAACCTTCAGCTTCCCTGGATGTCAAAGCCTTTTTTTGTTCCATCCAGCCATCACAACCTCCATTTTTCTCTGACATAGTCTGTACAACAGCATTTTTAGTAGAGACCTGGCCAAATTGAAGTTTCATCATAGGATTAAACAAGGAAGATTAACTGTATTCTTGTTTTTACTTTTGATCTTATGTGTATGTATCGAATACTGAAGAAACCTCTAGGTACAAGTTAGTCACACCTGGGAAGAGTTCCTGTCTTTCTGCATTAGAGTCATGAGGAAATGTTCTGGGGAGAAGAAGGTGGCGTGAGGCTGATTAATGTGTAGGTTGCTGCAAATAATCAGAGACCATGATGACATTGTGCAATTCCACCATGTTCTTTTCCCAGTTGCATAATGCCTGTTCTTGTGGAGGTGCTTTCTTTGAGAAGGGCTTTGCCAGTTGCAGTATACATTGGTGTAGGCGCTGAGAGTAGCTTGTGCCTAACACTTGTGAGAGTTGAGTTGCCTGTTGACTTTCTCTTCCTTCTACCTGCAGCAGAACCTCCTGCCCAGTGTTTCTTACGTAAGCATTGTAGCCAGCAGTCAGATTTGTTCAATAAATATTTCTTTTCACAGAGAAACTTAGAAAAAAATGTTCCACGTTGATGAAGATTGAGGTACAGGAAAGGGACTTGACATGAGTATGTCTCTGGGACTTAGGCTTCTTGGTATCACATGAGCATTGGCAGGAAGTTGTTCAGAACTGCTGATCTTTTATGATCGTGGTGGGCCTTTTGTCATAACAAGCATACTGAAGCGGTGCTTCTTTGGGTAAATTACACTGGCAGATAAGTAGATAACTACGTCTTTTTCACAGTGATAACTTGCTTAATCAGGTAAACTCCCTTGACTCTTAATTTGCTATCTGCCTGCTCATTTCCCTAGCAGCTGACCTGGTTTATCATTTTCAAGACAGGCACAACTTACACATCTTTGCTTTGAAAGGATTGGAGCAACTTAGGCATTAAATGTGCCATGAATGGTCTCATTTGAACAAAATGTTTACACCTGGTTTTACTTTGAATATTTTATTTCTTTTTTCCAGAAGTAAGCACGTTGAAGGATCTTTTTGGACTTGCTAGCAATGGTATGTTTCCCCTTTTTGTTTGTTTCTAATGATGTGCACCTGTTATATCACAGAAGACATTTGTAATTTACACACACACACATCACATTTCTAAAAAAATCATATTCCTTGTCTACAGAACATGACGTGTCCATGGCAAAGTATAGCAGGTTACCGAAAAGGAAAGAAAATGAAAAGGTAATGAATGTGAAAGGGAAAAGGAAAAGTTTTCATCGGCTGTTCTGTCTGCATCATTGTTTACTTCTGACCTTTGGAAAGTTCATCAGTTAAATTCACAGTAGCTCAAGAGTACTTGTGATTTCATTTCCAAGCAGACACAAAGCTTTGAAACATCAATAACATCAGCAAAGTTATACCTGTTTTCTCCAAGATAGGCAAGTGATCAAGTGTTGTGCTGAGCTAGAGCCCTTGAGATCCAGGGGAGCTCTTCAGACAGAGGCAATCCGAACCGCTACAAATAGATTCGTATAGGCCTACTGTTGTGCAGCTGATGTGATGATGCTGCGTCACTGGGTAGGATTCATTGTGAGCTGTCATGAAGCCTTGTGTCTGCTGTTAATAAAGCATTCCATTTCTTTCACATCTACCTTCCTGCTAAATTTCCCTGTATGGGTTGTCGTTCTGCTGACAGTACACATAGCTCTGTTGGTGGCATTGTTTTACATTTCTTCTTTGCCCACTGGACCTCTGTTCCGAAATGTCCCTGTATGCCAGAAAGGGTGTGATTGGCCCTATCCTGAGAATGCATCAGTTCTACAGGATTGTCCTTTAAAGGAAATGTATTACAGAACAGAATGCGATATAGCAGAATTATTCATCTCTGAATTCTGCACTTGCAGACTCGTGTTGTGATCTCAGCTTCAAATAAATTTCTTTCATTGAGATCAGATCCAGAATTTTAGTTGTGGTACTTACATAGTTTATAGTCACAGGGGCTCCCTAAGTGCTTAAAGGTCTTGCCAGAAAAGGGCTTGGAGTTTGGATTTGATTTCTTAGTTTCTTATCCTTCCTTTTAATCTGGAGAAGTTCTGTAATGAGGGTTGTTTCAAGATAACTTGAAAATAATCAGTAAATATACCCATGTGTGTAGTAACACTTTGTCAACCTCTTTATCAATTTTTATTCAGCTTAAGGCAGAAGTGGCAAAAGAAGTGGCAAATGCAAGAAGAAAGCAGCATCTTTCAGCTCTCCAATATTACTGTGCTCTGAATGCTCTGCAGTACAGGAAGAGAGTGGCGATGATGGAACCTATGCTAGGATATACACGAGGACAGGTATGGACATTAACGCATCTATCACTTAGACATGTCCCTAGGAAAAGTGAAGCACTGTAGCTCTGGATTTTTTGGGTTTTTTGAGAACTGGCAAATGATAACAGGGGGGTGAAAACCCTTCTGTTCAGCCTGCCTAGATTCTAACAACTAATTTTGTTTGTGGCAGATAGCTGAACCTTTAGATGGTCAGGAAAGACACCAATGAAAAAAAATTTGCGATACGCGTATATACAAAATCAGCCTGGGGTTAATTTTTTCTCAGCTAAGCTATTAGTGCAGCAGCATTTGCTTCCACTGTTTACTGTGCACAAACTCTCCTATGTAGCAGTTCCCTTCCTGGCACATAATGTTCAGCATACTGATGAGGAGTGTGCGCGATAGGGAACAGAGCATGCACTGGAGAACTGGAAGGACGGAACAGTAGAGTGGATTGAGCATAAGGCTGGCAAATCCTCTCTCTAATCTTTTTTTGTGCCAGCAATTTGATAGAACATTTCTAAAATCTGTAAAGTGCAGTAGTAATAGTGATAATCTGACTCGCCAGGATGTCAGGAGGATCAACAAACTCGTATTTTTGCAGCACTTGTTTCTCATTAACGCCCACTTTAAGGGTCTGTTATATTTTGATGCTGATGAAAGAAGGCGTTTGGAAAATGAGAACTGGGCTGTGAAAACAGAAAAAATGGATGCAGCGCTCTGTTTGAGATTGCAGTGTGGATCGTCATCTCCATTATCCTGTGTCTTTTGCAGATCATGTGCCCCGTATAAAATAGGTAATAAATGAGAACTCAGTCACTTTCCTCACCATGGGAGTTCACATTGCTTCTCTGCTGTGATTATACTAAGAATGGCATCGGTTCCCTTGACTGGAAGCCAAACAGAACTTTCTTTCCCTGTATTTTATCTGGCAGAACTGCCATACCTCAGTGCTTTATACTGGGAAGCGATAGGTTGTCATGGGAATGACTTGGGTAGCCAGAAGTCAGTTGGTATCGGTGCTTAAAGACTGTGAATGACCCTTCAGCCCAAGTATATATTTTCTTTATTAATCACTCAAAACATGTGTTTCATATTTCACATTTCTAACAAATGAGCAGGCCATAAGGATTGTTTGGAAGAAGCAGTGGCTATTACAGGTTTTAGCCTGGAGAAGAGAAGGCTGCGAGGGGATCTTATCTATGCTTATAAATGTCTGAAGGGTGCACATCAAGAGGATGGGGCCAGTCTCTTTTCAGTGGTGCCCAGTGATAGGACGAGGGACAATGGACACAAACTGGAACACGGGAAGTTCCACCTCAACTTCAGGAAAAACTTCACTGTGAGGGTGACAGAGCACTGGAACAGGCTGCCCAGAGAGGTTGTAGAGCCTCCTTCTCTGGAGGCTTTCAAAACCTGCCTGCACACGTTCCAGTGTAATCTGCCCTAGGTGAACCTGCTTTGGCAGTGGGGTTGGACTAGATGATCTTTGGAGGTCCCTTCCAACCCCTATCATTCTGTGATTTTGTGATTCTGTATTTTACTGAAAACTGACATCAACATATAAGCTAGGTGTGTCAGTCTGTCATCAGTGGAATGTAGAGCTTTTCCCTCCTGAAGTAGGCTTCTGAAATAGAATAAATGAATCATTCTTTAAGAGAGCATGCTTTCTCTCATTTCTCTGTAAAGGGAGTCTGTGGTCAGTAACCTGGTTGCAGAAATCTCAGTTACAGGTGAGAGGAATCCCACATCCCAAACCTAGTATAAAAGAGTGGAATCACAACCAAAATTGGGTGAAATAGCGAATAAATTGCTTAACAGCTAAGGATTTGCTTTTACATCTTTCTGAATTAGTTCACTGTTTTTGCTTGTGGTTTGTTGTTTTGGGTTTTTTTTTTTAAAAAAAGCTAATTAATTGCATGCATGCAGTAGCCAGGTCCATGTTTTGCACAGCTGCCAGTAGGTCCTAATGACAACTGTGTCCCACAGCAGATAATTCAAGGTCAGGTCTAGACCAAGTGCTTTGCTGCTGTTGCACGCCTGCTGATCCGTACCGGCTAAGTGAATTTGTCTTCTGTCGCAAAATGTGCACTTTGGCCTTAGTAGCTTTTTTTAGCTCCTTCAGTAGAACAAAATCCATGGTAAACCTGTAGTTGATACAACGGATTGCCCTGGGGCCTTCTGGTAGGGCAGCTGCCCCTCATCACTTGCCTGACTGATTTTGCCATAGCAGTTAAAAAATTTCCAGGTTGGAGCTGGTAGTCCAGGTTGGACTGCTAAACCTAGTGGACGGTTTATGTCCCACGGCTTTTGATATGGTGGCATTTCATGCAGTGGCTTGTAACACTGCTAGACCCAGTTCTGCACAGTGCTGCTATGGGAGAAGGCTGCCTTTTCCCTTCTGTCAGTCATTTAGCAAGCTCATTGGAAACATCCCTGTTAGCAGCCGAGAGCTTATGTGTGTGTAAGGGCGGGTGAGAGGCTGGAAAGTGGCAAAAGTGAGAAATACACAAAAAAGCAACACAGCTGCTTTAACCTTGTATTTTAGCATCAGTCACAACGGGGTCGCCGTTAACAGTCCCCGCAATCTGTTCTTTGTCTGCCAAAGGCAAGATAACTTCCCGGGTCTCTTTTTTTTTTTTTAAAAAATTTTATTATTATTATTATTTTTCAGATCAACTTTTTTAAGAAAGGAGCAGAGATGTTTTCCAAAAGAATGGACAGCTTTTTGTCATCTGTTTCAGACATGGTGCAAAGGTAATGCAATGCTTTTGTTTCCTTCTGTCATTCCATTGAACTGTGAGCAATAGGGCTCTAACCTTCAGTGTGGAACAGAGCGTGCCTCTGTGTCTTTCTTAGGAGATTCCTTCCATGCTTGCGTTGCCCTGTTGGGCACTTCTTGTTAAAGCAGCAGGTGGAAAGGGGGTGTTTTGTACATGCCAAGGAAAACGCTGTCGGTGCACTGCAGAGAGTATTTTTACAGTGTAGTCAGGAACGATATACTGTAAAGCGTCCACATGGCTTTCTTATATCCCCGTGTCTTTTAATGGACACAAAAGCATGGAATTTGGGCTGGCAATGGATTAGCAAAATTGAAATAATAGAGCTATGATGCATTCTGAATTAGGGGTATCTATACTTACCTACTTAAATGTGCATTTACCCTCAACACTTCTCCCTTTGGGAGGTGGTCGGACCCTCTGCGCACCCGACCGTGACATCTGTCTTCTGTAATAATACTGTAACAATAATCCACGAATCTCAAATAAGGCTTTAGGGCCAATAGTGCTCTGTGTTGTAGCTACACAAGGCAAGCAGATCTCCTCGCCTTAGAGAACACATTAATTGCATCCAGTGTAGGCTGTATCAGTCCACTGAGTTCAGCCTGCCTTGGCTGAGTCCTTATTTCAATAAACTGCCCCACTTTTGTGCTCTTAATTTTGTGATTATTTTTTCTTACATCCTCCCCCACCTCCATCCTCTACTTGTAGTGATGATTGACATTTTCCTTATAATTAAGTCCCTGTAAATGTAAACTTTACGTTTCAAATGTTATCATATT
This sequence comes from Eurystomus gularis, assembly GCA_013400335.1. NCBI lineage: Eukaryota > Metazoa > Chordata > Aves > Coraciiformes > Coraciidae > Eurystomus > Eurystomus gularis. The sequence goes on from VZZY01015481.1 coordinate 72,230, forward strand.
AGAGGGAACATGAATAATTTATTTTAAATCAGCTGGAGTGCTAGACTGAGGTCTTCACTTTGTTGCTTCATCCTTTCGTATTGGACTATAGCCAGATCATTCCTTATTCTGATGCCAGTGGCATTTTTAATATTGCATCCTTGTTAATTTGAGAACACTGTTATAAGTAATCAGCCTGTATAGTAGATTGTTTCACTAGATTATTAATTACTTCCGGTACTTTTATACTTATTTATATATCTTTTCACATGTGCTTCTGTAATAAATCCCTCTATAGTCTACACAGCATTTGTACAGACAGGAGGATGGATTTTAAACTTCCTTGAAATAGTGCCTTTTTTTCAGTAAGGCTGGAGCATCTTGCTTGTGTTTTGTAGGCACAGTGAGGATCCTGCTACTGGGTCCTTACCACAGAATATACCTTGGTTTTCCAGAGTCTGATGGATTTGAATTCTGGACGGTACACAGTAGTAAATGGAAGAAAAATTGGGCTGCTCAGTTGTTTTGCTGAGTCTATTTTTTGTGTTTTAAGCCTGTCACACTAAAGCTTGAAAGTCCAGTTCCTTTCTAACCAGTAGAGGAGTGTGATGTCTTTGGAAAGAACAAAAGAGAAGCTTCCAAAATTGTGAATGGCACTGTGCAGCTTAGCAGTTACTGACACAGGACGTGGTTTCATGGCTTAAGATTGCACAGCCACAGAAACCCGTATTACCCACTCCTTTCCTCCTGTAGTGCTGTGGATCACAAGACCTCAGTGAGTCAGATCTGCTTGCGAATCAAGCGAAAAGCTTTTTATTTGTCAGATTTGCTTTCTCAGAAGAAGCAGCCAATGAGACCTATTGTGCAGCTACAGAATTTCAGCAGTGATGTAGTCTTGCATCTTTTTAAGCCGGTGGTGAAACTGAGTCTTCATATTTAAAAGTATTTTCCTTTTTCTAGTGAACATTGCTAAGTGTAAAAACATAAGACAGATCACGAAAATATTCTTAGTAACCCACTGGTCTAATTGCCAGAAATGCATATAACTTCAGAACTGCCAGCTTTTCTCTCCTTTCTACCGTGGAGATAGGAGAAACACATGTTAGGAAGAGGAATCCAGTCTCAGGAACTATGAAGATGCCAGGGCAGTTTTATTGGAAGCAATTTGTGGTGCAACAAAAATGACTTTTAAAAGATTCATTGAAGTAGCACTTATGTAAAAACTGACAGCACTGTTCCATTTTATTTCAAAATGGAATTTAAGTAATTCTTATTCTGACATTTAATGATAATGTTGAAAGGCGCTAGCTTGCAAAATATGGTCTAATTTAATTCAGATCTGATGATATTACTCAGCCTTTATAACCCAGATGCTCATATGACTTGGCTGGGTGGTAAGATGCACACAGCTGGTCTCATTTTGGAGGGGATGTAGGAGCTTAGGAAGTCTCAGCTTTCTAAAGATGCAGAAAAGCTGGAAATAAGCTAACATGAAACAGACTAACAACATGATGCAAGAGTGACTCTTCATCTGGCCAGGCAGATACTGCTTAGTGCCGACTTAAATGCAACACCTTGTCTCTAGATTACTTCAACAGTTGCAGGGTATCACCAGCTTCTACAAAAGACTGGGGAGGAGAACAGGGACAGAATCGTATGTGCTTGCCTTCTACTTTTCCACAGGCTTTGTGCCACTGTCAGAGACAGCATAGTGGACTACGTGAATCTCTGGTCCTGTTGTCTACGGCCTGTGTTATGTGCTCATGTTCTTCAAAAGGTTTAACCACTGGGGCAGGAAGTAGGGAGAAAATTGCTTATTGCATAGACGCAGGTATTAATTACTTTCTAAGGTATGCAATGACAGGTATTCTTATGTTCCCACCCCATGAGTTTTCCGAGAAGCCTGAGTACAGTCAAGTTTGGAAAGGTTGAATAAGGAAATCAAATATTTGCTAGTATTGTTTCTCTGCAAGTTGAAGAACAGCTGCTGCAGTATGGACCTTGAGGTCATCTAGTCCACTCTGCTGCTGAGGGCAGGGTCCGTTAGACCCGAGTGCTCCACACTGTCCAGTCAAATTTTGAGCGTCTCTGTCGGTCTGTCTCTCTTACACATGGCACACAGAGCTTTCTGGTTACAGCTTGTGTCCATTGTTTCTCACTCTATCACTGCGCATCTCCAAGACAGGTCTAGCTCGATCTGCTGTGTACCCTCCCATCAGGTAGTTAAGGCAGGAGTAAGATTTCTTCCTTAGCCTTCATTTCATGAGGCTGAAAAACAATTCTTGCAGTGTCTTCTCATGTCACATGTTCTGGCCCCCTGGCCATCTTGGTGACTCTTCACTTGACTTTGTCTTTCGTGCTGGGGCACTAAAACTAGACACAGTACTCCTTTTAGAGTCTCACAAGTGCTGAACACAGAAGAATAATTACTTCCTTTGGCCTGCTAGCTATACTCTTGCTCATGCAGCTCAGGCTGTGACTGTCCTTTTTTTTCCATAAGGGCACGGTGCTGCTCGTGTTCAGCTTGTCCTCTAGGACTCTGAGGTCCTTTGCCGGAAGTTGCTTTATATCCAGATGCTTCTCATGCTTTACCATTGTATGGGCTTATTCCATCCCAGGCAGGACTTTTGTCTTTGCTGAACTTCTTGAGGTTCCTCTCTGCCTATTTCGGCAGCATGTCAGGGTCCCTCTGAACAGCAGCCGTCCACTCTACCATATCTGTCAATCAGTCTTCCCAGTTTGGGTCATCTGATCCTCTGAGTTGTCCAGCTCTTGTTAAAGAGAGTAAACCTGTAAGCCCATGTGGTGACCCATGAGGAACATCACTAATAGTTGAGTACCAGTGAGGCTTGTTGTTGCCTCACTGATTACGAGCTCAGTAGTCCAGCATCTGAGTTTCTACGCATCTTGTAGTTGATTTCTTCAGTTTGTACTTCACCAATTTGGCTGTAAGGGTACTATGGGAGCTGATGTGAAAGGTCTTCATGAAGTCGAGTGAAACAGCATCCACTGCTCTTCTGTTCATCAACTAGTCTTTGCTTCACAGTAGGCAGCCAGGATGGTCAAGCACAATTTGCCCTTGGTAAATCTGTGCTGGCTGTTCCCACTTGCCTTCTTGTCCTTCATGTGTTTGGAAATGGCTGCAGAATTTGCTCTGTAGCTTTCCCAGGGACTGATGTATGGCTGACTGGCTTGTAGTTCCCTAGATTTTCTTGCCTGTCTCAAAAGCACGTGACACTTCCCTTTTTTCTTTTTTTTTTTCAGTCATTAGGAACCTTCCCTGACTGCAGGGAACTTTTGAAGATGATAGAGACCAGCATTGCAAGGGACATTAGCCAGCTCCCTCAGGACCTCAGTTCACAGACACATAGCCAGACCTCAGGTTTGCAGAAGGGCAGTGCACATAGATGGTCAAAAACCATTGTCTGCTTCCTTGTCCAGAGATGTACCAAATAGTGCTTGCAGCTGACATGGAGATCTAAGCCCTTTTAAGTATATCTGATCTAATAGGGTTTTAAAAATTCTGTCATTTTTCAAAATGGCAGGCCTTCAGTCGCTTTCTGATTGTGCCCATTGCGGCGATGCGTATCTGTCTGAAGAGTCTGCAAGTGACACACAGACTTACTAAGGCTGATGGAAACAAGGCAGGTTTATTAGTGTGATCACAGAGTCACAGAATAGTAGGGGTTGGAAGGGACCTCTGGAGACAATCTAGCCCCCCTGCCGAAGCAGGTTTGCCTGGGGCAGGTTACACAGAAACGTGTCCAGGCGGCTTTTGAAAGTGTCCAGAGAAGCAGACTCCACAACCTCTCTGGGCAGCCTGTTACAGGGCTCTGTCACCCTCACAGTGAAGAAGTTCTTTCCTGATGTAGAGGTGGAACTTCCTGTGTTGCAGTTTGTGCCTGTTGCCCCTCGTCCTTTGTGATGGGACTGTCAAGTGGTCTGTGGGAACCTCTGATAATTAAGTGGCTCCCAATGATTGTCTGACAGTAGAGCTGGAAAAAAAAAATGCTGAAGGTATTTCACGGGCATGTGACGATGACTCTGACCTCTCTGCTTGCTTGTTCCGGTAAAATGGCTGCTCTGGTTTCCCCCTTTACGCCAAATGTGTCTTCGAGGAAGATGATGAATATGTAGATATTCAGCACTGCAGTATGTATCTGTGTAATGCTTCAGCAATTAATTATCACTTACTTTGAGGTAAATTCTGCACTCGGGTACCCCTTCACAGTCGCCACTTCCAGCAAACTGTTCAAAAGAGCTCGGTTTTGCCGGCCTGCACCAAGGATGTTTTCTGAACCACAACAACGTGGAAGAGAGTATTGTAAACAAAAATTAAAGCTAAAATGAGACTTGAGCTATAGATTTCATTCATGTATTGTTCTGAATTCATGGAAAACTTACTGTCGAAAATCCACAACCAGTTAATAGGTGGTCTCATGGCAGGGATTTCTGCACGTTATGCAGTTGCAGGAATTAGAGTCCTATGAAAGCCAAGAGAAAAGCTGACTTCGAGCTGTGCCGCTTATACTAAGGCAACATCTATGGATTTTCATCAGTGTAAATTCATACGAGCATCGCTTTGAGAAGCTATCTCTCTCAAAAGATAAACTTCACTCTTCACTCTCAACACTTAAGCATTTCTCGCGTGCCGATTTCAGCCTTACAAAACAATCTCATAATTCTGATCATTATCTCTGTACTGTTTGGGGAAAGAAGATAACTATGTTTAGTACAAATTGCAAAAAAAAGAAAGCATAGCCACTGTATGAGATATATCATGAGTAACATCTTCAAGCTGGGCCTTCAAAATAGAGAGCAAGGGGAAATCCTGGCTGCGCTTGTGCTGCAGGCCTGCTGAAGGCAGCCATAATCCCCTTAAACCACTGTTTATACCTTCAGAGCATTTGCGTCTTGTCCCTTTAGGCTCAGGTGATGTTTTCTTGGAGTAGGTCCCTGTTGTGTGCCTTCTGTTCTTTCCTCACTGTACTGATTTATCAAGTCCTTAGAGAGAGCCTTGGACATGTAGTCTTACATTACGGTTCCTATGAAGTCTATTCTAAAAATAAAGTTTATCTTTGCACTGCTCTCCAGCGTAATCTCAACTGATATTTTTGTTTGTTTTGGGTCACAGATGTTGGCTATATCCTGGTACAAATTGACTAACGATGGCTTTGGATTTCCTGTGGTGTTCTATTTGTTTGTTTGTTTTTTCCAGCATACAAGGAGAGCTGGATGCTGAAGCTGAAAAAATGAGGGTATCACAGCAAGACTTAATTGCAGTTAATGAATCTGTTTACACCCCAGATTCTGATGTAACTTCACCTGCTATCAATAGAAATCTCATCCAGAAGGCTGGCTACCTTAACCTTAGAAAGTAAGGAGGCTGTTGCTACCCACTGGTTTGTTTAGTTGCTGACTAGTTGCTACGTTTTATTTTAGGTCATAAAGACTCCTCAGGTAATGATGTTTGAGGCTCCTGAATCACTGTGGTAGCTGTATTCTTCAGCTCCTAAGGATCTCTGTCACCTTCAGAAATGTGTTTTAGAAACTTAAACCAAATTAGAGGCATTTGAAATTGTTTTCCTGAAAACAGAAGTTTACTTCTCTTTGGATTCACCTATAGGAATGATTTCCTGCACTGAAATAGCTAAAAATTAGAAACTGATGGGGCTGGGTTCAGCTTGTTTCCAGTTCTTAGGGCTAATGAAAAGAGAGTGTTTACAAAAGTAAACAGCTACATTTGTAGTTTATACATGTTTTTATAAATGACCTCCTTTACATAAATAAAAGGTTTACGGACAGGGCAAGTGGGTGACGTTGAATGTATACCGTGTGTAGAGTTACCTCTGCAGATTTTCCAAATAAAGCCTTCCATCAGCTTCTGCAGGAGCTATGCATATTGCTGGCATACAGCAACCCTGTTTATGTGATTAAGTATCAATTTGTTTCTATTTGACTAGTTGTTTCTTTTTTTTGTGGGTGGACATTTATTAACTTCTCATCGCATTCTAAGAGTCGGATTACAGTATAGTAGGACTCCCTAGCTAGGGAGAAGATGGACTCTGAGATACTGCTTGCAGAAGATAATTTTATTTAATAATGATTCTTTGTGCTGAACTGGCTTGAAAATACTTTTTTTTAAAATCCATCTTAATAGTAATTCTTTTATTCCTTAACTAGGAGATAACTGCAGAGAATGTTTCTAACTTGGGGTGTTTGGGATTAGTTTAATTCTTCAGTTTTCATTAAGGATTAGTCTCTGCTAGGAATAGGTCCTGCTTTACTTCTTAACAGAGACTCATCATAAAAAAAAAAATAAATTCAGGGTTGAACATAAAGTTCAGATTAGCATCGGGATCCGTTTGCAGTTTCATGTGTGTTTGGAGTAATTTCTAAATAGCAATGAGTCTTTATCGCTGCTGCTTCTCTTCAGTAAAACAGGTCTGGTGACTACAACTTGGGAAAGACTGTATTTCTTCACTCAAGGTGGCAACTTGATGTGTCAGCCGAGGGGAGCAGTAGCTGGAGGACTGATTCAGGACCTGGACAACTGCTCTGTTATGGCTGTAGACTGTGAAGACAGAAGATACTGCTTTCAGATCACTACTCCTACGGGCAAAGCGTATGAGACAGGTTTTATTTAAGCCCAGCCGGTCACACCTACCATTTCAGATGCTGTTTCATGTAAAATAGTAAGCCTTTCTGGGTTTCCAGAAGGGTGTTTCCAAATTAAAAGCGTGTTCTTTCCCATCCTCCCCCACAACTGCCTGAACAGCAGGTGTGGTATCCTTTAGCTTCAGCTTATTTGTGATTTTTGTTCCTTTGATGGTTAATAGATACAAAGCTGACCTGGAGTCACGCAGTCCTGGTGTCCACTGTTAGCACTGATACGCTATGTTTATATTTTAGGGGTATAACCCTTCAAGCAGAAAGCAAGAAAGAATACGAGGAGGTAAAAATATTTTCTTAATCTTGTTATTCAACGTTGTTACTTGTTATACAAGTGAGCCTGAAGAGTTCCATTTCATTTTTCCCTTCTAGTGGATATGTGCCATCAACAACATCTCCAGACAGATCTATCTCACTGACAATCCAGAGGTGGGAGCTTCTTTCCATCCTTCAGTCCATTGCTTCCAGCTTGATTTCCCATTGTTCTTTACATGGCGATGTAAAGTATGTGTGTAAAAAAAAATGCTGCTTGGTCTTGTTTTCACAGGCAGCTGCAATCAAGTTAAATCAGACAGCCCTACAAGCAGTGACTCCCATTACCAGTTTTGGGAAAAAACATGAAGTTCACCACCCCAGGTAAGATTTTCACTTGCATGGACCAGAGACCCGGTCACGCTTTTCTTACAGGGCAACAGTCGCCTCGGACAAAGCCCTGTCTAGGCCCTGGCTTTACAAGCCTGCGTGTTGCAGCAAATTCCTCTACTTCCAGTGTTTCCTACTGAGAGCCATAAGAGATGCCAAGTGGTGAGGGTGATGCTTATTGTTCCACATCACAGCTTTGAAGCTCCTCGTGGTCGCCACTGAGATTTTGGTATTTCTTCAGAAACAAACACAGTGTTTTACTTGTAGGGAATGCTTTGCTGTAAGGGAATGATTGGTACGGTGGGGAATACAGCAGAGTCCCCAGTGTACATTGAAATAAGTATGTTCTTGCGTATTACATCAAACAGTTCCTGTCAGTCTGTCACAGGAATGTGCCTCACAGCTGTCAGAATAATTACTCTTGTTCTCTTGAGCTCATTCAGGTCAATCACTAAAGCTCCCCTCCTTCTCAAATTGTTAATAATGCTCTAGGATATGCTTATATTCAAAATACATGTTTTGTGTATCATTTCTTTGTGTCTACATGATTCTAGCATCTTGCTTAGTGAGAATTCTTCAGACTTCATAATCAGAGTTGGCTTTCAAGCCCACTGCTGGACTGACATCCTGCTTTTGGAAGCAGTGTGATGTGTGGCCTGCTCTAGGTGAACCTGTTTTGTCAGGGGGGTTGGACTAGATGATCTCCAAAGGTCCCTTTCAACCCCTAACATTCGGTGAAATAGGGCAAGTTTGTGTCACACTGACTTCAACATGTAGAGACTTCTCTGCAAGTTTTGTCCAGAAAGTTTTAAATGCTTGCTCAGATATTTGCTTCTAGAAATTCAAACCTTTCCCAGTTCTTCTGCCTCTCAGGCCAGTGCCTTTACTATGACTTATGACTCCCTTTATTATGATAGCTTAGATTCCCAAGATTCCCTAGAGCCACGGGGAATGTCAGTAGTCACTTTCTAATTTTGTTCACAGTGCAGCTGTTTTGCTTTGTTTGCAGACTTATAAAGAGAGGAGTACAGCCATCTATTTCACTGGGCAAGGGAGATAGCTTGTTCAATGACAGCCAGTCTCCCAAGTCACTTTTACATCTGGATGCAACCAGGCAACTGTCTAGAAGTAGAAGGATGCTGCTAATAAACCCAGTGTACCGTATATACTGGTGTGTATCGTTACAACTTGTGTAGCTGTGGGAAACTAACATCTCGTTCTCCTTGAGAAAAGGCGCAGGAAGAAATCTGACCCAGTATGTAACACTTCTCCTTAACTATCACATTATAAGAAGCCTGTGGCCAAGTAAGGTCTTCCGAAGCTGTCGGGATTGCCGTTGACACCCGTAGAGGCTAGTCCAGGTCTCTGCTGGTTGAACTGGTAGTGCGGCTGTAAATATGGCCACGAGAGGGCAAGGAGGCAAAGAGCACCCTATTGCTTCATCAGCGTCTGCCCACGCTCAAGAGTTGATCTGCAGTCAGGCTTAATATACCAGCATTTACATTTTTCCTAAGTAATTTTAGGTACAAAAAATAAAACAGATTTTATTAGTGTCCTCAGGAACAGGTAAATGGGAAAATATTCTTATTTATGTTTATGCATAGTTCAATCCTGCTTTGGATTTTTGTCTTGTCCTCCTTCCGAAGCAAAGGTAGAGTGTCATTGATGGATTGAAACTTTAATTTTTTTTTTTTCCATTTTCACTTTAGCCAGAATGTAAAGAGTATGGAAAATGATAAAATAATTCCCAGTGAATCAGCTGGCATTCAAGACTCCACACAACTCATTGCCCCTGGAACACCGATTCAGTTTGATATCGTACTGCCTGCCACAGAATTCCTGGACCAGAACAGAGGTGGCAGGTATGGCCAGAGACAGCGATCTGTCACTTTGACAGAGTGATTTCAGGGGAGAAAAACAGGTATTGCAGCACGTCTGTGTGTCTGCTGACCAGAATCTGTAGTTGATGGTTTGAATTCTTATTTCGTAGGCGTGCAAACCCTTTTGGGGAAACTGAAGACAGCGGCAAAGATGAAGAGGAAGGTCAGTGCTTCATTTTTTTCAGATAAAATTAGTCATGATTTTAGGCCTCATTCAGCTGTCCAGTGTCTCTTAACAAAAGCACCTGGCACCGTGGAGCAGCAGTAACAGATCCATAGTACAGTTGAAGGCACTTACCTTGCAGAAGCCACTCTTTTAAATGCCACTACCTGTGAAAACAAACACCTTTTTCCTTGACAGTCCAAGCTGTATCCCACATGAGGCTTGTTTGAGATGAGGTTTATTTAAAGGCAAAAAGATTTGGTTTGCTGGTTTTTGGTTTTCATTCTTTTTCTTTTCTTTAGAAGAAAAAAAAAGTTGTAGCTGTTGACTTTTTATAGAAAGAGTTTGATGGGACTGTATTATAATTCTGCTCAAGTTTGAGGCTGTGCAGTAGCCATTTCTTACTTAAGTCTCAGAGAGGCCCAGCATATCGCTAGCAGCAGCAGCGTGTTCCTTTCAGCGAAGGGAGAGTTTCTTACGGCTGCCCCCCTTCCCTCCTCCCAGTGACATGCCAGTAAGGGTCAGCAGTTCCGACCCTCCTCTACCAGCACAGGCAGGGCTCAGCCCCTGGCTATTCTCCTCTTCCTCTGTGCCACTTACAGTGATGTCTGCAGCCCACAGCCCCTGTCAGAAAACTACTTGCAGAACCCACTGATGTTGTGGCCTTTTAATACTTAAAGGGAGCTGTTGAGACGGCTGTCGTGGCCTTTGGACAGTCCCGTTGAGCAGGAGTCCCTGCTTTACCTTGCTCACCACCAACCAACCATAAAGGGAGCCTGACCAAATGATGACTTTGTCACAGAAGGGCTACTTAGTTGTAAATAGGAGGCTGATGGTCGATGATTTAATTGTCATTTTAAAGTCAATGGATTTAATGAAAACCTCACTGGACCCAGCTGCAGGGGAAGCCAGGAGGACATAGAAGCAAGCAAGGAATGCACAGGGTTTAAAGATAAGAGTTAATCTGATGGAAGCCAAGGCTAGTGCACAACTGTAAATTTATCACAGGTGTATGTGCACCCAATAACAAGATAGACAAGTGAATTTTACTTGCTAATCAAATAAGGCATAAAGGACCAGTTACATTTTTAAAGCAACTGTGGGGTTTTTGGTCATTTTTTTTTCCCTACTCGCTGCCAGTTCAGGCACCGTTTAAAATTGGGTCAGAGCCCTGCCTGGCCTGTAGCAGGAAGTCACCACCCACCAGTTTACTGCTGAATTTCCAGAGTGGAAAAATAATTCCACTGATAGCTTCAGCTACTGGCAAATGGAAGTAGCACGGTGAAGGAAATCACGCCTTTTATCTTGCAGATTCCCTCTTGCAGCAGATGTTCGTAGTCCGTTTTTTAGGCTCGATGGCCGTACAGTCAGATCACACCAGTGAGGTGATTTATGAAGCTATGAGACAAGTGTTAGCTGCTCGCGCCATCCACAACATATTCCGTATGACTGAGTCCCATCTCATGGTCACCAGCAAGAACCTGAGGTACTGTAAAACCTTCAGCTTTTCAACATTCCGTTCTCTTCAGACAACCTGTGATTAGTATTTTTGGGTTTGTTTTTCTAAGAAATATACCACTTGAGGGAGCAGGATCCTGAGATTTACTTTATAAAAATGTCTTTTCTTGAAATCATCCTCCTGACTAAGTTGTAAGAACATCCTCCCAAAATGTAGGGGATGCAGTGGGACTATAAGGCCCCGCAAAGATACAGGAAAAGATTTTTTTTAAAAAATGCATTGGAAGATTCTCTTTCCTTGTGTGTAGCAAGAGACCCATCGCTGTCCTGGTGTCAGGACTGTCACTGTAGAATGCATTGACACAAGCCACTCGCTTTAGCTGGAGCGTGCATACGTCCGTGTGCGTGTCCGTGTACTCGCCCATTCGCTCAGGACACGCACCAAATCAGCGGTTCAGAAAGACACCCCGACCCTTACGTGTCCAGCAGTTTGAGACTCAGAGTCTAGAGTTGAACCTTGCCCTTGCCTGACTTGGAATCAGCGATAAAGCACTGGATTCTGCGTGTGTGTTTCCTCATGTTTCTGTGAAATTGCTGTAGTGGTTGCCTTGCTATGAGAAAACATCTTGAAATGACTGAGAATCACTCTAAAATACTTTCATTTTTTGTCCCTACGCATAATGGCAGGTTAATCGATCCTCAGACCCAAGTTACACGAACAAGTGTAAGTAACTTTTGAGTCTGGTTTTCTACCACAGCATTGAATACTCAAGTCACGTGAACTCGTGCTCTTGACCAAGCTAACCACATGCTTGTCAAAAAAATACTTTATTCTACTTTTTCAGTTTGAACTTGCCACTGTGACACAGTTTGCTGCTCATCAGGATAACAGGCGACTGATTGGCTTTGTGGTCCGTCTGAGCGAGACTACAGGAGAAGAATCCATGAGCGCGTATATTTTTGAGAGCAACACAGAAGGGGAAAAGGTTTGCATAGCCTTTAATGAAATACTTTATTTGGAAAACAAGCCTTAGGCATCTTGGCTTACACATCTGGGAAAAAGTGATAGAAGCAAGAGCAGCTCCGTGTCTTGCCAAGAACACATGCCTTAACATGCAAGCCTTTGATGGTTTAAAGTCTGAAAAGGACCAAATTTATAGATAACACAGCAGGACGTATGAGGAGAAAAGGGCACGATTGCCAACACCAGCATTAAGAGACGGGGGAAAGCGCGTTTGTCGAGCACCAGCACTGACAACAACAAATGTCGGCTGTGTTGAGACCTTGCTTTTCAAAGCTTTACCACCACTGGGTGTTTGCTGCATGTAACAGACTATTAGAAATAAGGAAGGAGAATTTGTGTCTTAAAAAACAGTAACACCCTTACTGGAAAAGATCCCCCTGGTTTGGAAATAGTTTGGTAAATAAAACTGAGTTGAGTACAAAGATGTGCCAGCCTAAGTGAGCTCTGAAGCAGCACCTAAGACAGTTTTATTTCTGTGTAGTTAGCGTGGTGAACTGGTGTCCCACCTCTGCTTTTAGGCCTCTGTTTAAGACTTAAGTTTGCAGTGACACTTCTGTGGTTTAGTCCCAGTTAAAGGGCAAAAACCCAAACCAAACCTGAACTGAGCTTGACATGTATTTCTTTTTTTAGATTTGCTATGCCATTAGTCTGGGAAAAGAAATCATTGAGGCACAGAAGGTAAGTTCTGTTTCATTCCCCATGTCCGCGTTGTGATACATCATATTCTGCTGTTGGTTGCACCGTCCAGGTACCTCTAGTGCATGTGAGAAAAAAAAACCACAGCACCGTTCCTCCCTTCCTCCTCTGGCTGCTAACGTTTCAGACCAAGCTGGGGGAATGAGCTTTTAGTCACAGGCAAGAAGCACAGGTATAGTAAATAATTTGGTTAGGCAGTTACTTTTCTCCTTGTTTTTCAGTAATTGTATCAATGCCAGGTAACAACAGCAAAGTAAAGGCTTAAAGTTAATAAAATAATTTTTTCTTCTCTACCCAAGGGCTGGTTTTACTGAACCAGAAGGGAGTACTTCTGTTTCAAACCTTTAGACTAAAGGTTGTTATAACAAACAAACTAACCAACAAATGTTGCACAGCCTTAACCGGAAGCACTGGGAAAAGCGCGTGCTCCTCAACAGCTGCGGCAGCCTGCCCAGCTCTCTTCTGTTTTTCCTCAGGACCCAGAGGCGTTAGCGCAGCTCATGAAGTCTGTGCCCTTAACCAATGACGGCAAGTTCATGCTTCTGAATGATCAGTCGGAAGAGGACGGAACCATCCATGAAGAGGGGGAGGAGTCGGAAGCATAAAAATCTCATCGCTTCCTGAGCAGGAACAGCAGGGAGTCGCTCTGTAGAAATCTCTGGTTGTCGGTCATCTGCGCACACAGGAGGCCAGCTTCTGTCTTCCCGCCTTTGTGGCAGCGTTCCCTCTGGATTCACAGCGGCACAACGGCAGGACTTGGCCTCTGGGGCTTTTTGCATTTGTGAATGTGTAGTGTAGAGGCGTGTCTGGGAAGCGGACAATCTTCGGGAGTGTTTCCGCGTTAGCCCCTTGCTCAGAGGTAGCCTGGACAGCGCCGCCGGCAGCCACAAAGGGCTGGTGTCATTTCTTCAGCTCTCCATGGCAGGCAGCCTACCATTCCACTGAAATCAGGGCAAGCTGCAAGCTGTCAGCTCCTTTCCCACTCACCAGGCCGCAGATTTCCCACCGTAGTCACTTTTCATAGTTCACGTGATTATGTGCATCTGAATGAAGGTTAAAACTGCACTATTTACTTTATTTTCAGATGAAGTTATTTTTAGTCTAGTCTAAGTGTAACAAAACTTATCTTTTGTGCTAGCCTATTTACAAAACAATTTGTTAAACACTAAATTTTTCCTATTAATATAATCTATTTTTATATTGCATCTAGAATAAGCTTATAAAACAGATCTTAAGTGCCTACTCTTTACCTTCACGGGGACCACATTCTGTAAGTAAATAACGGACATAATGTACCTCAAGTTGTTACTCTGAGTCCCACTGACATGCAAACATCAGGAGCAGTCAACGAGTGTGGCATGTTAGTTGTGTGCCGTTTTTCTGTGGTTAGGCTTCTTAAAAGTTAAGTTGCCCGAGATGATAACTGTAGGACAAGTAAGTACTTTTATAATAAGAACTATTTGTATTTTTAACATTGTGGTGACATGCAACAGCTGAGTCTACCAGCAATCTTTGGTTTTAAGAAACTGAGCAATAAAATGCTAGATTTTAAGTCTACAATCTATCGACTAGTCTCCGAGAACCTTCCTGAAATTAGACACTAAATGGATTTGGCTAATCAATGTAGATTTTGTTCCCCTCCAGTTTAACCTGACAGCCTGAGGAACTGTACTTTGCAAGAACAACAACTGAACAGTAGTTACTGGGGGCAGGGGGTGTAATCTGTGGCATCGTTTGTAGTAATCAGGATAAACTGGAATAAATGGCTGAAACTCCTCCTCAAACTTAACTCTTCTCAATCACTTCCTAGGAAACTAGATTTTCTGTAAGCAGCATCTGTGCTACAGCGTCTGAACGATCCCAGTTTGCAAGTGTTTGACACTGAATAATTCCATTTAGCTGGTCCTTGAATGTTTTAAAAGAATCATGGGATAAAACTGTTAGTAACTGACACAAAACTTCTTCACGAATAAAAGCTGAAGCTGTCTTATTGAGGCCTGCTGCTCGGATGTTACTGAAGACACGAGGAATGCGGTTCTCAAAATGGCATTTATTAACACAGTTTTATGTACATCATGTTCTCTACTCACAAACCCAAGAGACTGAAGTAACAAAATACCCTTTTGTACAATGAGTTAGGAAACACTTCAGTGTTACATTTGGTCCCTTGTACCTGAGAAGCTGAAGACAGCTGTTGGTGATGGACATCAGATGGAAACTCAAATTTACTTCTGGTTACAGACCACCTCCAGGATCTACCTTTCAGCACCAGCAGTTCGCTTCCCAGTTGGGTGCTGCTGGGGCCATAATTTGCCACGGGTCAATGCAAACAGCTTTGGGCTGGGTGCCAGCTGTGCTCCGCTCCCCGAGCACGGGGCTGCGAGGAGACAGGGTGAGGCAGCAGCACCCGAGGAGCAGGGGGCTGCAAGGTCTCTGGAAGAGCAGCAGCTACCACTTCTGCACGCAGCAGCCTTCTCACAAGACTGAAGGCACCAGGGCAGTGGTGGCAGCTGCCTTCCGAGGGAGAGAGACTGGCCTTCAGCCTGTTCTGCCCCCCTCTTAAGGGAAAAACAAAAAAACTAGAGGTCTGTTTCAGGTCCCTGCAGCAAACTCACCATCTTCACTGTTATCATCTCTAGGAATTCTGAGTGGGCATGTTCGGTTTCATTTGGGGGATTCTTTTGTTTTAGCTCCATTGTCTTGATCTCCAGAAAACCCGTGAGTGTCCTTTTTGTTCCTGTAACTGGAACGGGAGGGCGAAAGCAATGAAAACTGTAGCACCACAGCAAGAATTTTGGACCCCTCCCCGATCCTTGTGGGAGAAAAAGGATTTAATGGGACTGTCACTGCCATGGGGGGGTGTGACATCCCAATCCAGGACCTCAGGTGAGAAAAAGCTTTCTGCATGTATCTGCTGCTACATGACAAAAGAAGGAAATACAAACTACAATCCAGTCTTAGCAAGAATAGCTCTATTGTCACTGTACATAGTTATCTGTATGTATATATTTTCACCACATACAGTATACATTCAGGTCTCCCAGATTAAATGGGGTTCTATAAAAATAAGCTTGTGTCTTTCCCATGGAATTTCCATCACCAGAACCACATGAATTTGTTAACGACTGCACACTGAGAAAACGCCCAGTTCAATTTATGCTCGACTGCAAAGTGTTACCTATCCGAGATAGCGTCTGTCCAAAAAAACCAGGATAAGGGAAAATCCAAGTCTTGAGTGTACGAAGCCACCCCAGCAACTCCAGCCTGCGGGAAACCAGCACCATCTATACGTGATTCCGTAGTTGCTGGGGCAAAAGGAAACGTGCTTGGCCACTCCAAGCCAAGAACTTAGATGAGATAGGAATATGGAAACAGGTCCACTGCAACGGCAACAGTCTGGAAATCAGCAGCAGCAGCAAGAGTGCTGATACCAGCAGCGCTACTGAGCCTTCAGTGCGGGCACAATTTGGTCAAAAAAGGAAGTGTACACAAATTATAAAAAATACCTGTATCAAAATAAAAATTAAAAAAAGCAAAAACTATCACTCAAGTAATGCAGCATTCTGTAGGGCAGTCTCTGCCGTTACAATGAATTAAAAATAAAAACATGAAATGAGGCCAGCTAATTGAAACAGTCCATGAAGCTTCTGTGCCATGTTTTCCGAACCAACACCAGGACATCCCCATCAGTCCGGCCTTTCCAGTTGCGACAGAACATTTCTCCCAGCTTTCCAAATGTTGATGGGACTGGCAGGAAAGGGAGAATCAAGAAGTACCTCAGGAATTGTCTAAACCAGGGACCCAAAGGTAGGTGAAATAATTTGAACCAATTAAGCATTTTCTTTTTTGTAATTAGAAGAGATGAAAGAAGCTGGCAAAGCGTGGTCTAAAAGACAGTTAAGAGTGCCCAAAAAAAGAAAAAAAAAAAGCAAAACCAAAAAGTAATTCTCAGTTGGACTGACTGGAGTAGTTTATTCTAGTTTGTAAGACCCAGAAGCGTTTTATGTTCTGGGAGACGAAAACACAACTACATCTTTTAATGAAAGTGGTGTTTACTTTTAAGTTAAGTCTAGCTACTTACTGAAGTTAGGAATCTGAGTAACTCTTGCACAATCTAGAACCTCTACTTGCAGGCGTTAACAGGTGTTCTATTTACACAGAGTTCTCACAGTGTTCAGCAGCTTCTGAAGCCTGCAGTGCAATTATTGTTAGTAACCAGGCAGGTAAGACTGTATGAACACACAGACGGTACAACAGACCTACAAAGGCTAGGAAATACAGAATTGAGGCGGAAACTCGCAATTAGGCACAACATATTCATGAATTGTAAGATCACTTCATAGTTACAGACACCCATCACACAGTGTCTGGTCATAAGAGGAAGAGCTGATTGTGGGTCTCTCTTGGCTCTGGGTTTCCTTACTTCTGTGGATGCAAATCAGACCTTCGGTATGACATGAGAAGTCATTGATGACCTTCACTTTTCTGGTTTTCCCATTCTCTGATATTGGGAGGGGGGAAACAGCAGGGGAAAATAAATGCCTGACAGGATCCTAAGTTCCCACAGTGCAAACACCATCTATAGGAATAACAAGGGTTCGTGGAATAAAACATTAACAAGGATTTCCATTTTGTGTAATAGCTTTAACACACGTTCACCACATACACTGTTAGAGCTACAGTGCAATCTGTGACTGCATTAAATACAACAGGACTGCATAAAACTGTGTCTGAATTAGTTTTTGGACAACAGACACGCAGAATATCTTGATTCAATTTTTTTTTTCCTCTGGTTGAAGAGATGCACCAGTTCAAAGCTTAGACCAATGGCCTATGGGTGGGGTTTCTTTAATTGCTGTGTTAGAGATGCAAGAATGCATCTAAAGATTAGTAAGACTATTTTGTATCTGCACTTCTGTAAAGTAACTATCTCCAAGGTCAACACTTTATATAATCGTTTTCAATCTAAAGAAAGTGCTGCAAATAATGTAAACCCCTGAAAAATAGGAGTCTCTACAGAACAATATAGACGAACACAGGCCTAGCCTCACTGGACGCAAGTATTCTACTGTACACTGTCTCTGGAGTTTTAACAGAGCAAGGAAATCAAATCTAGAGCTTTTACCCTACAGGAGTGTTACTGATAGCAACAAGAACACGAGTTAGTTGAGTAATCATCACTCATACCAGCCATATCATTTCACAACAGGATCTGCAGGTGTCGAGGTGGAAAGATCTCCGTTGCTTGCTTTAACAGATTCTTCTACAAAAATAAAAAATAAAGACATGGATCACGTTGTACATTGAGGCAGTAAAAATGAAGTCTTAGCATTTGTATTATGCTGATGTCATTACACAGGACACAGTACACCATGCTCAGTGTATGCAACTGACCTTGCAGCGCAAAAGGTCCCAGCCCTATGAAAAGCCTCTATTTGGGGTGAAAGGTTTCTTCAATCAGTAGAACTTGTGTAAAGATTACAGAGAAATGCTCACGCTTTTTGCAGAGTCCAAGTCCAAATATTACGGTGCAAGGCAAAGATATTGCTGTGCTCAGAACTTTTCACCTTGGTGTGTATTTCAAGCTTCTCTCACCACAAAACACATTTTTCAGGTAACTGGACAAGTATCACAACAGCAAATATTTAACCTAAAATATAAGTCACTGATGCTCTGCAGAAAACTCTCCTACAGAAGGCAGGGTAATATGTTTGTTCTTACCATAATGCTTGTAGTTGGTTTTGTTTGGGGTTGGTTGGTTTGTTTTTGGTGAGGGGGTGTTGTGTTTTATTGTTTAGCTTTGGGTTGTTTGGGGTAGCTTGTAGTGAACTGACCTACACATTAAGAACTTTTGCCTTATTAAAACAGCAAGCAAAAAACCACATTCCCCATGATGCCATAGTCTACCGGAAACCAGAAGTGGGAAGTCATGTGACACCGACTATAAAAACCTGCGGGGGGAAAAACAAAACTTTCTCTTTTCCTCCTGGGCGACGTGGAGACCACATTGTCGTGCCTCGGAGAACCACTGGGCCGTGCCCTTCCCACTCCCATTGCTGCCAGAAGAATCACATTCCAGGAATTCTAAGAAGACTCCGTAAGCAATTCCTATCTCTGCGGGTTACCAGGCGACTGCTGGGCGCAGAAAGTGGGGGGGGATGCTGCGGCAAGGCTCCCAC
>VZZY01015481.1:90991-124906 GCA_013400335.1 Eurystomus gularis
ACCCGCACCCACATATAGGTCATATTTTGATATTACTAGGTTCTTGTTTGCCCTGTTCTCTTCCCTCCCTGAGGTTTCCTAGTTCTCCTTGTGGTGGGGGAGTGAGTGGGCGAATATAGTGTCTAAGTGTTTCTATAGGGTAAATACGGTTTTCTATAAATATATAGATAGATAGATTTTAATAATAAATTTGTTAAATACTCATCGGTCTCCGTATTTGCCTACGAGCCTGGTGGGGAGGTGTTCAGCTTTGCCCTCGATCCCGCTCCCTTTAGGAGGTGAGTCGGACGTCTGTGCCCGACCGCGACATAGCTTTTTGGGTTGTGTTTTTTTTTTTTCTGAGTTGAACAACTATTTGAGCAACTTCACTGACCATGTTCAGGTATAAATACAGTAAAAGACTTCTTTCTTTGCAAGCTTTTCCTAGTGCAGAAGAAAACATCTTTGGCTCCAATGACTAATCTCACAGGTCAATTTTGCCTTTGTCAGAACTGCAGTGGAAAGTTATTTACCAATTTCATTTTTAACGTACTGCTACCTGAGTTTCTAAGTAACTTGTGACTGAATTGCACTTCTGTACCTTAATCCTCTGGAGCATTCTCATTTCTTTGAGCGGAATTTTCCCATACACAAGAGAATTAATGAGGGAGAATATATATAAACATGAATATAAACCACAAAAAAGCAATGCTACCTAGTCAAGACCAGGTAACATACCACCGTACCACACCACCTGGTTAAGACCAGGTAGTACTATCACAACCATACTACTAGTTAAGATCTTACCCTTTGAATATAATTTAATATTGACCAAAGCACATCATAAATGTCTGAAAGTCATGTATGGCATCTGCATCAGCTGCTTACCTAAGCTGAAAAACAGCTGGTAAAGAACAGGTGAAAAAAAACCCCAATTCATTTCACACCAGCTTTGTTTGTGCAGAAAAGGCTGTCGTTGGCAAAACTGGTAATTGAGAGGGTAACTGATGCGAAGTTACTGAATTGAGAAAGTATGCAATTCTTCCCGTCCCGGATTTTTTTGGGTTCATTGGTTTGTTTTTGTGGTGGTGTTTCTTGGAGGATTCCCCCCCACCCACAAAACCTAGCTTGAAATTCATCCATTCCAGAGAAAGCCTCTGAGAGCTGTCCTTGGCTCCTCAAGCACCCTTGACCCCACAAAACTGGAATACTGAATCCAGCCACTAGCAAGAAAGCAGCTATGGAAAAAAGGAAAAAAAAAGAAAAAGCACTTTCTCTATTAAGGCACACTCTCTCATGAGCCAAGATGTTCTACATACAGGATTCACTCACCTTCTTTTTCTTTCTTTTCCTGGTTTTCTTCTGCTGCAGTTTTATCTGCTCTGAAAAATATTCTTGCACTACTTAGTGAGAAATAAAGGAGTTCAAATTCCTAAGGGAAAAAATACAGAAGAGGAGTGTCAGTGTATCCCAAGAACTAATTTGCGGACATACAAACTTCTCCTAAGCATCTAAGGGAACTAGATTTCAATATCACTTAAATGCTTTTGAAAATCTTCCTCCATTCATACCTTGTTCATATGCATTTTACAAAGCAAATGTCAGCCGAAAACTTTGAAGGGTACTTGAAGCAAAGCCACATCAGTGCAATAAGTCTGTCACTAGTCTACTGAGGCTGAAAATGAGGTTTGCAGCAGTACTGAGAATTTGGAGCAACCTGCCTGTGGAAAATCATGCAAGCCAATAATTTAACTGACCATGAGCTCGAGCAGTTTCTGAACAAGGTTCAGTGACACTTTTTTAACAGTGGAGGACCAGACATAGCCCACACTCATGGGAGTCAGGAGGACATACTGGGCTTTATTTCAACAGCAGATGTGCTTTTACAGAATATAATCACGGACTACTTATAAAGAGCCAAATACAGATCTGTCCCAGAGACTCCCCAAATCAAGAGCAGAGAGAGAGAAAGCATTTATCCCATTGATGAAACCTAAACTGCTATGCTTCAAGACTCAAATGCATCCTTCCTCTATTTGACAGCTAATGCATCATTCAACTGAGCAGCTCAGAATTTTAACCCAAGCAACTCTGAGGGTTCACAGTGTTATGTGAAATCTTTGTTATAAGAAATTCAACCAAAAACTTAATTCTCTCCTATTTAAGCATTTAGGTTTTAGTTGTATTAGATTTCAAGGTCCATGGGTCGAAGACTTCCAGCAAACAGGTCAAGATCCTGCTTTGCTCAAATAGCACACTCAGGACGTATGCCAGAGGGATGGAATGCCATCCAGAGGGACCTGGATAGGCTGGAGGGGTGGGCCCAAATGAACCTTATGAGGTTCAACACGGCTAAGTGCAGGGTCCTGCACCTGGGCAGGGGCAACCAGCATTATCAGTATAGGCTGGGAGAGGACATACTGGAAAGCAGCCCTGTGGAAAGGAACTTGGGGGTGCTGGTGGATGAAAAACTGGATATGAGCCACCAGTGTGCAATGGCAGCCCAGAAGGCCAATCACTTCCTGGGCTGCATCAAAAGAACTGTGGCCAGCAGATCAAGAGAGGTGATTCTGCCCCTCTACTCTGCCCTGGTGAGACCTCACCTGGAGTATTGCGTCCAGTTCTGGAGCCCCCAGCACAAGAAGGATGTGGACATACTGGAGTGTGTCCAGAGGAGGGCCACCAAAACAATCACGGGAATGGAGCATCTCTCATATGAAGACAGGCTGAGAGAGTTGGGGCTGTTCAGCCTGGAGAAGAGAAGGCTCTGGGGAGACCTTACAGTGACCTTCCAGTACCTGAAGGGGGCCTACAGGAAGGTAGATGAAGGTGATAGGACAAGGAGTAATGGTTTTAAGATGAGACAGGATAGATTTAGGCTGGATATTAGAAGGAAGTTCTTTAACACAAGGGTGGTAGATCACTAGCATGGGCTGCCCAGAGAGGTGGTGGAGGTCCCATCCCTGGAGTCATTCAAGGTCAGGCTTCATGGGGCTCTGAGCAACCTGACCTAGGTAGAGATGTCCCTACTCGAGTAGGGAGATTGGACCAGATGACCTAGAGGTCCCTTCTAGCCTAGAACATTCTATGATTCTATGACATCCCCCAGGGGTCATACACCTCAAGTTTTATACTCTTTCTGCGTTGTTGCTCTAGACAATGCTCTGTTCTTTGCTCTTGATAAGCTCCATCCGCAAACAGACACCTGCATTGTGATGGGTAAGTGCAGAACTCACAGGACAGGTAACTAGACCCATGCTGTACCTGTAAACAAACTTCCAGTCGCTTGTGTGTAAGGTTCATAGTCTGTAGTAGTTTTTCATCTTGATTGGTGGACTGCACATTCTGTTGCTTAGCTACTGCTCTTATTTCCTTCACATACTTCTCTCTAACAGACTGGAACCAGTGCAGAGAATCAAACTCCTGGTACTGATCCAAAAGCTTCAGAATGTAAGCCACACCTACAGCCATTAACAAACCACATAGCAGAGTCAACATACAATTTGTAAAACGTTTTGTGAATATCTTTGATGGATCAGCCTAAGTTGATAACTCCCACACAAATAACATTTAAATTGCAGTTAATTTACAACTAAATCTAACCAGAAAAAAATCATAATGAAGAACAAGCTTCAATATTGGCAACCTCATAACTTATCCAAAGACTTGCATCCCTTCTCATCTGCTGAGATTTGCAAGCTTTAAAAGAAACTGGGCAGCAACAGCATACAACAAAACTGTCTGCTCCCATACTCAGTTATTCCATGCTTAGGAGATTCTGAACACAACAATAGTCCCTAAATCCATTGTGCTGAAGCCAAGACAACCCAAGTTTTAATTACAGAATTTTTAATTATGGGAACACACAAAATATAAACAACTTTTCTTGCAAATAACCCTTATGTTGGCTTACCCAAAGGCCAGTCAGCGTGCTGAAACTTACCCATGGCAAACCCATCATCAGTGAAAGCTGCTCCACTTTTGTTCTTCTTATTCAATTTCTCCTTGCAACTGATTGAATGCTCTACAAAATTGAGGGTCTGAAAGAGTGAAAAGCTATCTTGGAATCATCAAGAGAGACTCACAAATTTTAAAAAGGTATTCACATAAAAGCTATTACCTATCAATATAATTCCATGCCCAAAACTATGCTAATTGTGTCTCCCATCATTAGGTATTTTTGTATGAAAACTTGTCCTTTCTCTAGATCTTTTTGGGGAAGAAAGTAAATTAAGCTTTGGAAAACATCTGCATATGCAAAAGTAAAAAACACAAAGGCACATCATCTTCGCTGTTCCTGTCAGACTCTATTACTTCTCATTCTCTTGGTGATTATCAGAGGTAAACATGTTAACAAGTAAAGGATAATTAAAATAGCCCAGGTTCCTGGAAAGCTTAAAGATATTAGTGTTTTAAAGCTACAGGGTGTTATTTCACTCTATTTAGAAAACAGCAAAAGTATTTCAACAGCCTTGGATTTACGATGTTGAACACTAGATCCAGGTAGTAATATCAAATGATGGTTATGGGCCTATAAGTACTCGAGACATGGAAATGTGTGTACATTAACACCTTCTTGAAAACCTACAACGGTTTCAAATTTAACTACATTGAAGTACCCTTTTAAAACCAGAATGGATGGTATATTCCTGGATCTTATTTATCAGAAAAACCTCCACAAATGGGAAGAAAAAAGAACAAAAGCATTTGTCATGAGCCTTTACTTCCCCTCACTTCTATCACTGTGACATACCTGTGTCATACCCAGTCTTGACTTTATGGCTCACTGACATTGCAAAATTAGTTTCTAATGGGGGATGTTACACATTCATCTGTTCAGCTCATTGAGGCCTTCAAACCCAGCTGCTTCCAAATGTCCTGACTGCTGCACTCAAGTGTGCATCACCTAAATGCAGTTGGACTCTTTCTAAACAAAGTTTAGTAGTAAAAGCAGGTCCAGTTCCAACAGAGAGTGCTCCAGTTACACTGCACAAGAACATGACATTAAAAGAGCCCAAAGATATCTAATGTGATGCACAAAGAGCACACAGGAGAGAGCAGAAGAACATGGCTTTAAACTCCCTTCATCCTTGCTGTTCCAATTCTTCCTTTTTCATCTTGGCTTCTCCAAATTTGATTCAAATAGAAGTTGTTTTTAAAGTTAAAGTTAATTTTTCAGTGCTAGTACATGAATTCATGTAAATAAACATGGCTCTGGACAGCTATCAGCAAAGCCACACTGAAAAGAAACCCTGCTTGTAATCAGGGAGGAAAGTAGAATATGCTAGTCAATAGCCTAATACAAAATAGTTTTTAAAAACCTGATCTGATGCATTTTTAAAAAAAAAGTACTGGTACACACAATGACAACACTAACCAGTGGGGGCACAATGATATAGAAGTTCCGCAAGTGCATATTCTTTGGACTGCGGAATTCCGGAGCAAACACATCCACAAGCATTTTGAAGTACTCTGTTCCTTCTGCAAAGTTACGTGTGAGATCGCTGAGGACAGAGTCCAACTGCCTGCAAGGGATAAGCAATATGTTACTCGGTTTCTGACAGAAGTTTCTTTGCTTACTCACCTCTTCACTTACTTCACCCTCTCTTTACTCTTTAGTTACCCCCACAATCCAGTACTCACACCAGAGCATCCAAGATTACATCCTACATCTCCAGCCACCTTGAATCATATTTCTTGATCTAATTTTCTCAAAAAAGCTCTATGAATAGAATATTTGCATCTTTTTTACTTAAAGCTCTGAACATTATAAATGTAGAGACCAGACGCGTGGTGAGGAAAGCTTGTTAGCCTTTACACAAGGATTTTATCCAGAAACCAGGCTCTAACAGTCTCTGCATTTTTAAAACCACTGCTTCTATTTTCTCTGCTTTGAAGAAGAGGCAATATTTCTGTATCAATTCAGTTGAACTTTCAACATGCACACACACACAAAAATGCAACTAATAGCTACATTTGTAACTTGAAAATTAGTTCTCTCATCCCATCTCTGTCCCAAACCTCAAAAGTATGATGTTAGGGTACCTTGCTGCTTTTTGTGTTTCTTCTGAGAGTCCTTCTTCTTTCACCAGCTCTTCAAAGTTAACGATATCTTCCAGATCAGGAACAAACCTGAAAACTTACTCTTTGTTAGGATTATGCTTATGCCCAACTGTCTGTTGACTCAAGTATCTACCATAATTTATAATTCAGTCAGTATTCTGGGCTCAAACTACTTACTTGAAGTTATATCTTATCTGCCACACCATTCTCATCCAGGCACTATTAAATTAACTTCTAAATACAAACAACATTGTTTGTACTTCTGCTTTTACCAGGCTACTATCTCTCCTCTCCAGTATTTGCTGGCCTTGATAACTGTAACTCTACTATTATTTGCAAGAAAACTATTCTTTGTACGAAAGAAGTAGAAAATATGTATGAAACAGTAGAAAACTATTTCTTTGTATGTAAAAGTCACTGTTTCACTGGCCTTATATAAACACAACCATCTACACAGAAAGAAGTATCAAAGAAATTTTTTTCCCAAGTTCCTCAAGGCTTATACTATTTTTCCTTAATGCACCCTCAAAGTGATTACCATCAGTAATTATTGACTTAATTAAGAACTAATGACTTACACGTACATTCTATTAACTCCTTTGCAGCTTTATCTCAAAGAAATTGGTTTGATTTTTAGCAGTTTGTGGCAATGATTGTACAGTTCTGAATTCCAGCGCTGTTTCTGATAATTACACTTCAATGAAGGCATAAAAATGGACCTTTTCAAAACTTATAGGGGATGGGTAAAAACCTAGGGAATATCAGCATGAAGAGGAAGCAAAGGAATGAGAACAAGCAAACAGAAAAACAAAATATTTGTGGAAGTACCTAATTGCACTACTACAGCAGTGAAGTCCACCAGATCTTATCATTCGTACATAGCCCATAGCATTGCCTTTAAAAACAAGAAAAAATATGGAAGTAATTCATAATTACTTAAATACACGCACACTCTTGACAACTCCTATAAGATCTGAAATGTAAATTAAAGTTCTAGCAAAGAAACTGTTCTGAAAGCCAAGTTTAAAAATATACATTGAACCTCGGTATCAAAAGTCTATGTGGAGCAATAAAACACCAATGCATCATCTAGCGAGGGTGTGTTCACTTTGTGATAGCTTATGGCCAGACAGCACAAACTCTTTCCACTGGGCACGTTAAACACTCGCACGTTCAGATCAGTCCTGCACAGCTAGTGGCTGAAAACACCACTGTAATGTTGCTCAGAGTTACTTCAGTTAGATACATGGTTGTTTTCTGAAATACATGAACTTAAGAGTACTATTTTTTTACTGGGAAATACACTTAATCTGGATAAAAGTCAGTCCCATAATATAAAGAAAAGAACTTTTCTTCTACGGCATCTATGCAAGCTGTAGCTACATTTTAGACTAAGACATGCAAGGGCCATTTCTGTTTAATTAGATAAGAGTATTTTCTTCCACATGGGGCACAGGTACTTTCCATCTGACTGAAGTCAAATCTAATTTTAGCCTGAGCTAAAAGTTCAGTTACGAGATGATAAAGATCTCTTCCACTTAATAACATGTATAACATTGTCTTAGGCAGCATTTCATACCAATTTGACTTATGAGTTGTCTGAACTGGTCAAGATAGCTCTGGCCATCCGGGGTTATTCCAAGTTTTCTGATGCCACGGTTGAATTTATCTGCTCTTTCAAAGGGATACTGGAAAAATATTTTACAATAATTTGTAAGAATAATTAGCTATCTTTTTTTTATCCTGTCAATACAATTCATTTGCAGTATGTTCCTATCTTACATCTACAGCTTCATCTTTTCAATAAGTTACACACCTGCCTGCCTACATTAGTTCACAAGAGTAATTTGGCTAAGTCACTTCTGCAAGCTGAGAAGTGCAATAGAATTGTTACTGTGAACAAGAAAGCATTGCTAAAAGAAATAAGCACTTGACATACAAAGGACCTGGCAGTCTGTTTGACTAAATACATTGTCTCTCACATTTTTGAGAAATCCATTTTCCAGCATGGAAAAATCAGACCCTAGTCCCCAGATCTTGACATACTGGAGTAAGTGCTAAATGTTCACATCATTTTGGATTCAATTTGAATAAACTTATTATTCAAAGCTGACAACAATTGCTAAGCACGATTGGGACCAGAAGTTTAAAACTTCCAATAGACAATGACTCCATCAAATAATTGTTTTCAGGTCACTGGGAGAATGTTTTTATCCAGCCTTGTATTTACAGAGCTGCCAGAATGAAACAAAGTCATCCTGGATACCAACATTTGTAACATTGCATTTTCTTAGGACAAAAGCTGTCACTTTATCTGGAGATACAGATTAAAATAATAGGTATGTTATGGTTTGGTGCACCTTCCACCTTCAGTCACACAAAAGTAGCACTTTTTAGCAAAATTATTCTCAGTCCTTCAAAAATTACTATACCTTGTGATCATTTTGATCTTTGACTTCCCTGAAGAATCTGATGTCCTTGATAAGTCTGGATTTGATATGTTCATCATACATGAACTGGCTAAAAATGTAAAACTTTTTCCTCAAAAACTGGTACGTGAAGTTCACCTAGAGAAAAAAAAAAATTTAAAACAGTCAAACCAAGAAAGTTAACAAATTAACAAGTATATTTAGCAACCCACTTTCAGTAGATTCCTGAGTAACTTGTATTTATATGGAACCTTCTACACAATTCAGGTTTTGTTATTCTCAACTTACCTTTTTCATTTCACTGGTTTAAAAGAATAAAGAAAACCCTTCTTCCGGCACGCCCACTTTCTTCCAGGAAGAGCAGAAGGACCATGGGACAAGTCAGCTATTTCAGTTCGATGACCTGCCCTACACAGCCATTAGTTTTTGTCTGGAATATCCTGCAGCTGTCCTTTTGAAGCAACACAATCATTTCAAGTTGAAAAGGGCAGACAAGCTCAACTTCCTCAGTCAAGTTGTGGAATCTGCACTACCTCCTGACACACCTTTTCACTTCCTCAGTTTCTAAAACACTTCCCCCTAAGGCAGAAGCACACTTCTGCACTACACATCTCAATTACTTCTCATGTCTGCACAAATAACTTTACTCAGAAGCAGAAGTTAATAAATGTACATCACCAGAAAATAAGATAACAGTATTTTTTTTAGTAACTGAAGTCCATAATCTCAGAAGAATAGTACAGGTGAAGTTATTTCCAATAGTGCAAGAAATAATTAGAGAAAATAGGTTTTAATGATTTCTACTTTAAAAGTAATGACTTGAGAGTGGGTTCAATATATCAGCAAGGTTTTTTTTTCCTTTTTGTTTTGGGTTTTTTTTTTTTTTTTGATAGGGCCAGAAAAATGGGCAAAGAAAACAGCAAAGAGGCAGAAAGGAGCTGAGCAGCAGACTGGAAAGCACCAATCTGAGATTACCTTTGGCACTGTTTCCAAACTTGAGAGCCACAGTGATAAATTCCCGCTGCAGTAAGCATGCCATGGAAAGTGCCCGTATCTATCTCGCAAAAAGGCAAACGCCTTTGGCTGTTTAAAATGACCACCTACACTACAGACATCAGTAAAAGCACTGCAGAAAGAAGTCGCAGTCTTCCAATCAATGATCACAGGTCTGCAGCCTTTATTTCTCAAACTGAAAAGCTGATATTTCTCAAGCTTAATGATTACAAGAGGAACTTAAATGAACACTGCATTTATTCAAGATTAGCTTTAACTGCAGCAAAAGTATCTACTAAGTGTCAGTAAGGAGAAGCTTACAGCATGCTAATTTATGCAGGCAGCTTAGAAATATTTTACTATGCTAGTTTAATAAGTATTATTTATCCACTGAAATTCAGAGTCCCATCACAACAACATCTTTGATGTGTTTTTAGATCTCTTCACTAACTTTTATGTAACAACTGGAAGTGGCATAACTCTCAAGAGACAGTGATATTGATTTGTATCACGTCCAATAACTGATTTATTAATACAAGCAGAACATTATTATTGCACTAATAAAACTGCACAACCTTATAAACCATTAGGAGATGCAAGAGTTTGGAAGGTTTTTGTTCAGTATTAGGAAAAAAAACCTCCAACAGTGCAAAAGCTACTCACTGTTGTATTCATGATTCCTGTTCCATGAGTTCGAATTGAATTAGCGATGTGTCGGATATTGATAGTGTTCAAGTGTTTGTTATTACTTGTTCTTTCAATGAAGATCTGGGAGACAGGAAAAATGAAGTTATCTACCCAAACATGATTCTGAGATAAATTATCAGTCTAGGTAGCCCATTTCCTATTTTTGAGAGCAGCTAACAACTGGCAATTAGGGAAAGAACCAAGAGAACACAGCATGCATACAACAAACTTTATCTGATACATTCTTCTGATTTCTGCAAAGCAGTGATTCAATAATTACAGGGCAGATGTTGCATCAAAACTCTCATATTTATTGAGACTACATCCTACATTAACTGGTCTAAACTTTTTTGGCACCTGTTTGTACTTTTGGCACTACTATATACCACAATAATAAAGTCCACTACTGAATTATGTGCTATGAGAAAAAGTGCTTATTTTTGTAGTGGGTCCCTCACTCTCACATTGTAAGACAACACAAAAGGTTGCTCTCTGTACATGTTCTCCAAGTCGGTCTCTACTTTATCTCTCTAATAACTCATTTTCAGATACCTTTTTTCAAGCTGAAAAATCATGTACTTAGTATGCCTTTATATAGCAGCCAATTATCCTTGCTGCCCTCTGCCAGCTTCACTGGAATATTTGATCCTGACACACTGTACTCAAAATATGCTAAGAGAACATTCTCTGAGACCTATCTGCAGCATCCCCAAATACGCTTTTCTATAGCAGCAATGACTATTTTACAGCTTGTTACTAAGTATGTTCAGGTCAAGGTTTTTTTTACATGTACGCTACTCTGCATTGCTCAATGCCTTCAAATCAGTGCCAAATCCAGGAAGGAGTATGAGATATCTCTTACCTGATTATTCAGATTGTAGAGGTAGCGGGATACAAAAACATGGATATTTCTCATTATTTCCAAAACATCCAGACCCTGAAACAATATTATCTATTGAGAATTACTACGACAAAAACTCTCAAGAACTACAGACATGCCTAACCACGACGGTGTGCAAATATTATTTCTGTAGTTACTTGAAAGCACTTTAGAAAGTAAAGTTTTTGCTTTGCCAAGTGAAGGATCTCTTAATTCAGTGTCTGTAAGATAATGCTTAGAGGAGAAAAAAGAATCTCGGTTCACGTTTTAACATTCACACTTCTGCTTGCTTTTTTCTCAACTTCCTCTGAAAGTAAAGAATCCTCCAATCTATTCCACAAGCTCCAATTAAAAAACAAGTAAACAACAACACTGAAATGGTGAACTACTCAGAGTCCAGCAAATGGAATCTTGCCATAGAGATTTCTATAGACACACAGGCTTCTACTGAGACATAAGCAACCAGCTACTGTTTGATATCATTTTGCTCAACCTGTCCAGTAAAACTGAAGTTTTGTATTTACATTGTAAGTTCTAGAACTGTTTTGCTTCAACGAGGCCCTTTAGTAGAATTTTCTCAACGCACAATGATATTTAACTTCAACACTATCTCCAGTTGTGCCAAAGATTTTATCAAGATTTTGCTGGGGCTGGGAGGGAAGTGTGTGTAGCGGTTTTGGTTTGAAGTAAAGCTTATGCCAGAAAAAAAGTTATGAAATCAATGTTGTGAAATGGTTTAATTCTTTATGACAACGCAGTGGTCAAAATATTGCCACTAGAAAGCCAAAGCCAGAAATAGAAACTAATCCACAGCACTTTTGTACCAAGAAGCAGCTAAAGTTCTTAGTTCTATGCCCTCTTTCAACTTAGGAAGACACAGCCACCACAAACATTAGGAAAAAAAGGCTGTATTTCTAAGAGTTTTCAGCAATGTGCTAACCCAAATGAGTGAATGAAGTTAACTGCCAAACACATCCAAGATACTAAAACCCTTGAAGCAAAATCTTCAGAAATATGCAAGTTGTACTTCTTTTGCATCGACCCTGTAACAGCAAGTGCCTTCACCATTAACTTGATGAAACTACAACTTTATATATAACCATGTTTGGCAGTTTCTAGGAGGCTCTGAGTCACTCTTCCAGTAAGCTAAGCACAGATGGCCCAAGGTCCTCCATGTCCAGCCTGTGAAACAGTTTCTCATGATGACCACTAAGCAGAACCCGCCGAGAAGCAAGCAATAAACTAGGGGAAAGATCCAACATTCAAACGTCATTCAGAACTGGTAACAGTTGTATTCTAGATGTATTGCCTGCCAAGCTGCTGATACTCAATTTTCAAGAAAATATTTGACTTAATACACCCAATTATTAAATCTTACGTTAAAAAATGAATACTACAAGTCCAACATGAAATTAACTGATAACAATGTTATCTCTAAAGGTAGATAAAGATCCTGTCCCAGAAGTCAACCAAAAGGTCACTTTTTCCAAAGAGTTCTCTACCCTTGGGTACTTCCACTTCAATGACCCAGTCCTTTGCATAGCTAGCTAGCATGACAGTGTAATGGAACAAATGAAATTCATCTCCTGTGGGCACTGTACCTGTTCCAGAGTCTGGCTGGGAAGATGTGCTTCAGTCATACTTAAACCATAGCGTTGAGTTGCTAGGTTTCTCATTTCACTGTAGGTGGCCCAGTCATGAAGAGCTACAGTTGTTAAGTTGTAAAAGGTCTTGTCCAAATAGTGAGTTACATAAGCTGCAAACACACAGAAGGGTGAACTAAGACAATACCACCTATTCAGTTAGGGAAGTGTGGAAAAAAGTGGAAATATACATTAAGCCAAAGTGTAACAGAGATGAACGTAACAGAATTAAGAAAATCTGTAACTCCTCACCTTTTATGTCAATGAATCGATTGAAAAAACGTATTGGGTTCAGAAAGAAGAAGTGAGCCAGATCCTTCATACCAACTCTGAAGGGGTTCCTGTCATCCAGCTTTAGGTGTGTATGAACTGATAAGCGCAGGTCTTTTTCGATTTCTTTACATAATTTGTCCAGCAAGTGCTATTCAGGGGGGTAAAAAAAAAAGTCAGTCATGTTCAGTGTCCACTTACAGTGCTGTTAGCGGAACTAACATCTCTCTCTAGAGATACGTAAGACTGATCAAACTAGTGAATACAGCTTCGGTTTGGCAGGGCCACACAAGTCAAAGTGAATCAATACTTGTGAGCCAGAAGGATATTTATTTTCTGTGCTCTTGATCTAGAGCACAATTGCAAGAAAAAGCTACACAGCTCAGAAGAGGCAAAGGTTTAGCTGTCTAATGCCATTCTGTATGTTATTAAATCTTCCACAGAAGAGTTTAACGCAATTTAAACTTAAGTATTCTCATTTCTTATCTCAAGGGGAACCAGGCTTAGGGCTATTTATCTAGAAAATAATACTTAACTCAGTGAGGAAGAGTCTTGCAATAAGCAACATGGCCTGATTTTCAGCAGAATACGTAGTGTTTGGTTTTGAAGCAAATAAAAGGAGTGGTTCACAGCGTAAAACCTCAGACATGAGAAATCTGAATTCACATTTTCTCTCTGTCAAACACCCTTCATAATTCTAGGTAGTAATTCACTAAAGAGGCCACCTACATTCACAGAGCCTTCACTACTAAAAGCCATGGATACATACTAAGAACAGTAGTACTTACTTTAGGCATTCGCACAAGCAGAAGCTAATCTGCCAAAAGGCTCCTCTGTCTGTAAAGTCAAATCTGTAACTGAGGTTTTGCCAATTTATGTAACTTAGAGTACAGTATTTTCATGTTCCCAGCCAACACACAGATACCATTAACAACGGGTCTTAAATAACCAGAATCAGTGAACACTTCCTTATCTGTTAAAATACTCCACAGCAAATCTCAAAGGTTTCTGTGCTAGCTTTATAGATGCTGGCCTGTAACATATTCCAAGCACAGTGTTGCCTTTCAATTCCCTTCCCAACAAATTACCTCATTGAGCACTTCCATAATTTCTTTGTCATAGCATTCCAGAAGCATCTCATAAGATTCCAAGTGTCTTGCATGCATCATAGCAGGTACACAGTCCCGCAGTGCACTAAACATATACTGAAGAAAGAAACTATTATGCTTACACACCCCACTGACATGTCAACAGCATCTCAAATAGCGTTCAAAGCTAAAAAATCAAAATCAGTAGTCTTCCCACTTATTAAAAAACAGACTTCACAGATCCTACTGAAGCTCCTTGTCCTTAATGTGTTCATCTGAAGTATTTAGTTGCTACTTGAAGGTCATAAATTATTAGGTATTTCCTCTAAAATTATTTGCACTATATTCATTTTAGTACTGTAATTGGCCATGGCACGCACAATACTGGGACAGAGGATTGACTGTTATCAGGATTAGCAAGCCAAAGCATGATTCACTTCTGCAGCAAATACTTGCTACTTCAAAGAGGGGAGGAGAAGTGCGAGGGAGGGGGGTGTGGAAAAAGTTACAGGACAACTATCCCACACAGCATCACTGAACATAGTGACATGTGCTTTACAAATACATAACCACAATGTGGAACGATGGCTTTTAATGTTCAAATCTACCCAAAGGTGTTAATTTCAAATTAGAATGAAGGGAGGAACAGAGACAGACATATACACTGAGACCCAGAGTTAACAGTAGCAATCGTAGATTTTTAGAGCAATTTAACAGGTCTAGTTTAATGAGATTTAGAACAAAGATTTCCTTTACCGTCTCCAGATTGAAATTTCTGCCTCAGTACTAACTCTTGCCTGGGTTTCACTTTTTCTTTCTGAGCTTTTTCAGTCTAAGCTTTATCCTCTCCTCCTCTGAATTCCTCCCACTACAGTTGCTTGTTAAACTAAGTTGCTAACGTTATTACTTACATGTAGTCTAGCAGAATCAACTGCATTTTCATATACATCATCTAAATAGATTGGAAAGACTGCTCGATGCCAGTATAAGAAACAACAGTCACATTGGGCTCGAACTCTAGGATACAAGATTATTTATTAGACACAGAATTGCAAGCAGCCATTCTTCTAACAGTGATGTATTTTAGTGTGCTTAAACTAAAGGCAACTGCTTTTCAAGCCGAAGTTTTACATGGTTAATGTCCCAGATGCATTGTCCTTCAGAGGAAAGTTCTGTATTAAAGAACTTTATTTCTTGTTTTCCACTAGGCTATTTATCAAGAAAAGGCACCTCCGTTAAAAAAAAGCTTTACTCAGTCTCTGAAAGAATTAAACCTTATATTACAGAAAATTCTAAATAGCTGTTTTCTTACTGCATGCAATTAGTAGCCTAGAGGTCAAACAGTTTCTCCTTTAAGTCAAAAAAGAGAAATCAGCCTCTCCTGAGACAACCTGTGCACAACACTTCACCAGGAATTTATCCCATGAGTCATCCACTGAAGGTGTTTGTCTCTCTCCAAAAGAATGCATGGAATCCCAGATATTTACCTGGCTTTCAGATGGCAAGTGTCACATAACTTGAGTGGCCACTGAAACTACAGCTGCAGTAAAACTTGGTGTCACCTGGGAACTAACAGCAGGGTCTCCCAACAGACTGGTATTAACTCATAACTTTTGTGTTTGGGTTAAGAGGAAGACTTTGGCTTAAAGCCAAGAAAGCGACAGACTTTCTAAACAATCAGAGAAGTGGGTTACCTAATTGGCAGCAGTTGGGTGAAATATGACTTGCCCAGAGACTAGCAAGCTTCAGGCTCAGCTCTTGAATTCTTTTTGTCCATTCCTGGTCTACAATACATGCAAAAATCACCACCAGCACGCAGCAACCAGACTTTGCAATTCGCAGTGAAGATCCAGCTCCCTCAGTGACACTACGCTGCCTTCTATACAGTATGTGGAACTGCTTACCGCTCTGTAAGTTCACTGATCAAGTCTAGCTTCTTCAGAACTAATTGAAGGGGAATGAGTTCTTCATCTTTAAAAGTTTTCTGTGCAAATGAAGAAAAAAAAGAAAAAAGGACAAGATTATATTTCTTTACAAGATACTACGCTACACCAAACAAGAAAAGGAGAAAAGGTCTGGAACAATCACAGCACTTACCATCTGTGTTCCCACACTTAGTGCAAGGGAAACGATTAGTCGCCTCTGTTTTGTACTTGGCCCATTGAGGGTGTTCTCAGCCAACACTAAAGCAGAGAGGACATCCAGGCGTTGCTCACTGTACTTTTTATCAGAAATGACTCTTTTCTTGATGACAAAGACAGAAATTCAGAGAAAAGTTACCTAAGCCCGAAAACAATAGCTTACCTCTTTCTTTTCAAAGCTATGGACTCGTCATGAATTGACTATTTCTGCCAATAAATTGTTTTGTGAACAGAGCTAACTGAATCAAGATTCACTTACTCTGTCCCTTCAGTGGACAGTGGCCTATCCACACATTCAGTGGCCTATCCACACACTTGGAGAACGTGCAGTTCAGCATGAACGTGGGTCAGGTTGTACAGTACACATACACTGTGCAAGCCACAAGTGACTGCACGCCAGTTTCAGTTCTAACGTACATGTACTTTTAAAAATTATTTTTTAATCAGTGACTCCCTGTTGCTAGAACCAAAAATCCCACTTGCGGTTGAACCTCAAGAAGATGTATAAACATGGTACTAACAATAGTTTGCAATTATCTACAAATTCTGATTTATCAGAAAGATTAAGCGCAAATACTTGCATGAACAAATGAAGGGAACCAAATCTCCTGGCTAAGCTGTTGAAGTAACAGATATACTTGTGAGTAGCAGCGTAACTTAGAAGAAGTACATTTGCATGAAAGAGTTAACGAAAACCTCTTCCAATTCTAAGAATGTTCAACATGAAGCTCTTGACCTCACACGCTAAAGCTATGTTAGGTATATGCCTTAGACCTTACACCACTTAAAGATGAAGTGGAGCAGATAAAAACAGATTAGTACTAATGAACCCTCCTATTTACCAGCATCTGCCTCATATTTTCTGAAAAGCTCTCAAAGTATCAGGAATTGTTCACAGAAGAATTGTTCTCTTTGATCTCTCAACACACAAGTCTAAGCATATTTCTGTGCATTTAGAAAAGATTCGTAATGTAATTACAGATATCACTTGAAAAGGTTATGAAAATTATTTATGTGGACTGTTTGTTTGAAGATATACAGTTTTTCTTAGACTCTTTGAAGCTCAGAATGTCCTCTGTTCATGCTACTCCTGATACACATACACACACTCACATATATACACACATATATATGTATACAGACACACATGCATACGTATTGGGTTTTTTAGAAATACAACTCTTTCTTTGGTTATGCTACGAAACACATATATGTCAGATACATAAATTGAGATTAAAGCCAAATAAAAGTAAAATTTACTAGCTGCGCTGATATCAATAGCATGCATCCTTTGTAATTCTGCTACT
Organism: Eurystomus gularis; assembly: GCA_013400335.1. NCBI lineage: Eukaryota > Metazoa > Chordata > Aves > Coraciiformes > Coraciidae > Eurystomus > Eurystomus gularis. The sequence continues at coordinate 108,472 of VZZY01015481.1, forward strand.
GAGTGTGATGGAAAAAATAAACCAACCAGTAATACATCAGAACAGGTATACTAAAATCTCATTTTCCCCATTTGCCCTGAATTCAGAAATTCAAGATTTGGTAATCAAAATGTGTAGTAAAGTGATCTTGTTTCTAGGAAGATACAGCATGTACCTATGCATTACCGTGCCTCACCATCAGAAGCCATTTTACCCCACAGTGAAACAGTGAGCTTATGCCCACATGAGACTCCGGTAAGCCTGTACGTGTATTAACCATGTTATTTTGCCAAGTGAAGATTTAAATAAATAGTCTGTTTGCTTACACCTATAACAGATTGCTTTAAGAATGTGCATCAGAAAAGAGGTAAGAAAAGGTCAGTTTGTGAAAGTCGCTAGAAATAAAAGCTAAAATAACACAGGAGAAACATTACAAGAGATGCAGAGGAAGAGAGGAAGCATTCTTAGTCAAAACCAGACAATCATCTATGCTGTACAGTTTCTAGGGCAAAGCTCTGACCTACCGGAAAGCTTATGTATCTCTCGATTATGATAGAGCACTACACCACAGATTTTGCAAAAATAAGGAAAATTATTTAAAATTAAGGTTTTTTTTGAAAACTCTGATAGGAAGGTTAAGTATTAGAACTTGGCTTACATACCTTAGCTACAGAAATAGAGTGAAGAGCCTGATACTGTAGATGCTGAGTGATGTGCGTCACAGAATCTGCCACAACCATACTTCTTCGGTAAAACATGTGTTCTATTGCCTAAGGTCAACACAAGACACAACAGTTCATGTAGTTACCAAAATTGCTGCCTTCAGAACTTGGCTTTTTCTACTGGCTGACTCATCCATACTTGCAAATACAGACTCTTTCTACTTTGTAACTGTCAGTAGCAGCTGCAATAAACCGTAAGAAACTGTGAAAATCAAACCCTTCAGAAGCATAGAAACATTTCAGGACATTTCAGTTTTGCTGGGTGTGTTTTGGTTTGGTTTTGCTGGTTTTCTTTGTTTTGTTTTTGATTGGTTGGTTTTGGTGGGGTTTTGTTTGTTTGTTTTAACAATCCAGTTCTGTTCACTATTGCTGTCTGAAGTTCTCTCAAAACAGAGCGTCTTCCTTTTGGAAAAAGTACCAGGAGAAGTACAAATCCCTGCACTTGGGGAGGAACATTTTCCTATAGCAATAAAGGGAGTCATCCAGCTGGTAAGCAGCTTGGCAGAAAAGGACCTGGAGGTCCTGGTAGGCACCAGGTAGAACGCAATCCGGCAGTGTGCCCTTGCCGCAAAGGCAGCTAATTCCATCTCTGGCAGCATTAGACAAAGTATCGCCACAGCAGGTTGAAGGAGGCGACCCTTCCCTTCTCCTCAGTATTGGTAAGACCACACCTGGGGTGCTGGGTCCAGTTCTGTGCTCCTCAATGCAAAAGAGATGTGAACACACTGGAGAGCGTCCAGCCAAGGGCCTGGACTGGAGCATTAAGGGACTGGAGCATAGAATCATCAAGGTTGGAAAAGACCTTCAAGATCATCAAGTCCAGTCATCGACCCAACACTACCAGGACCACTAGACTTCACATACGAGGAAAGGCTGAGAGAGCTGGAACTGTTCAGCCTGGAGAAGAGAAGGCTGAGGGAGGATCTTATCAATGCATATAAATACCTGAAGGGAGGACGCAAGGAAGATCGAGCCAAGCTCTTTTCAGTGGTGCCCAGTGACAGGACAAATGGCAATGGGCACAACAGGAGGTTCCCTCTGAACATCAGGAAACACCTTTTTACTGTGAGGATAACTGTGCACTGGCACAGGCTTGTTGCCCAGAGAGGTTGTGGAGTCTCCAACCTTGAAGATATTCAAAAAGCCATCTGGACACGGTCCTGGTCTTTAGATGGTGCTCCTTGAGCAGGGGGAGGTTGGACCAGACAACCTCTGGAGGTCCCTTTCAACTTCAATCATTCTGTAACATCAACTAGGGAAAGCTAGTTAGATATTACGTAAAAATTGGTTCTAGCCTCCCAAATCTGTAACCAAACCCAGTCTTGAGCAAGAAGCCATCTACGCAAAAAACATTTCCCATCTCAGGGGAAATAAACAAAGCCATTTTGTTTTTATTTTTTAACTTGTGATGTGATTAATGTTCTTTGTAAAGGTCTACATGAAATAAACATTTTCCATTCAGTGACCTACCTTCAGAAGTTCCACAAGTCTGCAAAGAGCTTTCACTGAGGTTTTGGTCATAGGTTTTTGCATTGACATGTAGAGATTCATTGTAGTTTTAATGATGGTGCTAAGACTGTATGCATACAGAAAACCCTAAAAATAAAATAAGCACAGGGAGAGAAAAAATTAACAACATATAAATCAAATAAGTCTTCCTTCCCACATGGTAGACAGCTAACTTTTGCCCCTTCACACTAGAGAACCTACCACTTCATAATCAAGCCTGGAATGCCAAAGCTGAATGAGATTTTTTTTTTATATATTAGGCAGACATCATGAAACTGCCTACAAGTCTTTAGATCACTCTATCATTAACCTTTTCTAGAGCCATTCAAATTAAACACAGGTCAGTGAATTAATTATCTCACAGCCTCAAAGGTCTAATAGTTTCAGACCTATTGTAAACCAGCCCACTACACAAGTCCCATCCCTGCAAAAAACAGCCTATCACAAAAGCAACTGAAAACTTCAGAGTCTATGGAATAAATACATTGACAGTATTTGCACAGTTCTACACTTAAAACAGAACTGTCCATCCCACAATGAAAAAAGTCATTATTTCTAAATCAATGTATGCTAAGCTTTTAAATACAATGTTGGTTACACACAGCATAACAAAAATGTTAACTTATTTCAAAGGAAAACTGGTAACAATAAAAAAGAGACTAGGAAAAGAAAGCAAGTGGTATAGGAAACTCAATTCACTACAGAGCCAAATTTCAAGTTCACTGCAAATAATTCAAATATAAAACCCACAGATCCTCATATGTATACGTCTTAAGATATGGAAGATTCAGGATCACGCTTCTATCACACCTATCCTCATCAGATTTCTGTCAGGCAGATAGATACATACAAAAACTAGCAAAACAAGTTCAGAAATAAGATGCATCTTACATTAAGACTACATGCTGCTAGTAGGCCAAAAGAAAACCAGCTGCCTCGGCACGTAGTAAGATCCTTGCAAAGTACACTGAAACAACACAAAACCTTTACTGGAAGTATGTACTGTGCTAGATCAAACTAAACGAGACACTGGTTCAGTCCAGTTCTGTACCTTATGACTGACTCAAAAGGAAAAAAAATACACCAACAAAACCTTTACTACAGAAGAAACAAAACTTTTTTTCTTTCCTAAGTCAAGAGAAAAATTCCAAATTTTAGCCACTGCATATTAGTCAGATTAACTTCCCCACATGCCTCATGGAAAGATCTTTTACAGATTTACTTAAAAGAGTATCTACTGAGCATTTAAAGTTTTAGATGAATTCCCGCATTGTAAAATAACACACTGATTATCACAGAACTTCTGTGATTTCTTTTTATGTTCAACAACTTGAGTGTACCTCAACAACTTGAGGCTGTGCTGCCATTCAGCAAGATCTGGACAGGCTGGAGAGTTGGGTGAAGGGGAATCTAACGAAGTTCAACAAGGGCAAGTGTAGGGTCCTGCACCTGGGGAGAAAACTCCATGCACTAGCACCTGATAGAAAGCAGCTCCACAGAGAAAGACCTGGGAGTCCTGGTGGACAACAGGTTAACCATGAGCCAGCAACGTGCCCTTGTGGCCAAGAAGGCCAATGGTACTCTCAGGTGCATCAATAAGTGTGACCAGCAGGTCGAGGGAGGTTCTCCTCACCCTCTACTCTGCCCTGGTGAGGCCACATCTGGAATAGTGTCCAGTTCTGGGCTCCCCAGTTCAGGAGAGACAGGCAACTACTGGTGATAGTCCAACGGAGGGCTACGAGGATGATTAAGGGAATGGAACACCTCTTACAAGGAAAGGCTGAGGGCCTGTTTAGCCTGGAGAAGAGAAGGCTGCAAGGGGATCTTATAAATGTTTATAAATATCTGAAGGGTGGGTGTCAGGAAGATGGGGCCAGTCTCTTTTCAGTGGTGCCCAGCAACAAGACAAGTGGCAATGGGCACAAACTGGAACACAGGAAGTTCCACCTCAACATCAAGAAAAACTTCTTTACCATGAGGGTGACAGAGCACTAGAACAGGCTGCCCAGAGAGGTCGTGGAGTCACCTTCTCTGGAGACTTTCAAAATCCACCTGGACACGTTCCAGTGTAACCTGCCCTAGCTGAACCTGCTCTGGCAGGGGGCATGGACTAGATGATCTTTGGAGGTCCCCTCCAACCCCTACCATTCTGTAATTCTATGAACCTGCACCAAAACATTGGTTTGCTGCATCACTTCCTGCATCACCATATTAAAAGACTGCACACCTGGATGAAGACATTGCAGCGGTTTGAAAGATCTTCAGCAAACTTATCCATGCGTTGCTCCTTTGACAAGATAGATTCCATTTTTGTCATCCATGAGCTCACAAAAACATAATATGACTGCATATCTCTGGAAAAGGAAACAAAGAATGAGGCTCATTTTAATACGAGTATGAGTAATTTCCCTTCTATTTCCAAAGCTTAAATTCTTGCAAGGAAAATATGTTAAATCTTCAGTCACCAAAATAATAACACTCCATTCCCAAAAGTATCAGAAGCTCATACTCATGTACATTTTAATTCTCTATAGGTAAGAATTAGTTTACCAATTATACCTGTAAAAGTATACTCTAAAGAGTCAAAAATCATCTTTCAAGAGAACAAATGGCCCTCTTAGCTGTACATATGCTAAATTTCTTTAAAACAGTAGATAAAACTGCTAGAAAATGCTTTTAAATACTAGACAAAAAAGTCCTACACTGGGGTTAAGATTTTTCCTCCAAGTTTGAATTTTTGTTATATACATATACATAATACAACTTGTCATTATAACAATACCAGACTGTACTGCTCTTAAGTAACACAATTCTCCAGAAGTTAATCTGCTTGGATTACACTAGTTGTAATTAAATGTTTAAGCACAACCAACACTTTTTCAGCCACACTAGCACACACATATTGCTGCAGTGAAGTGGAAAAGCTGTTCAGCATCACTGAGCAACACTACACAACACGCTAGCACACTGAATGAAGAAGCCCACACGTTTATCAACTATTTTCCACACAGCATCATGAAGCAGTATTTAGGAAGCATACTTGGTAAGTGACTGTGCTTTCTGCTGTAGAAAGTGATCCCTTTGCATTTTAACTGTATGAATACTTTTCTTGTCCAAAAGTTTGGCGGCAGCTGGTATCTTCTGAACCAGAAAGTTGTCAGCAAACCAGATGATGTTAGCAGTTAATGTGATGGCTGGTACCTTGGTCGGGGGGAGAAAAATTTTAAAATACTACAAAGTAGCAATAAACATAAGTAACTACAACAAATGCTATGCCACCATGCATGTTTCTTATCTCTACTTTGAACTATAGCACACAAATCACTTTATTTCTGCATATCTAGTTTCTATAAAGGATTATATTCATGTTAAAAAAAGGTTTCCCTCCTAGAATTCTACTAAGGACATCACAGGCAAAATTATTACCAATCTCAGTGATTCTAAACAGTATTAGAGAATTTAATTCCTCTAATATCAAAAAGCCCCAATCACCTTTGGACTTAGATGTCTTTCAAAATACATGCTCATCACCAACATCAAAACCTACAGCATTTATTCCAGTCGCACAATACTCTCAACTCAGTTTTTTTTGTCCTCAATGCCACATTAATCTTAAGAAGAAACATTTTAATGGTAATTGCAAGCTATTTTACCTTGCTGCTAAGTGAGTGCACAGGTTTTAGACCACCTTTAAAAGAAAACTGTGCAGGAGTAGAAATTATAAAGAGTAGAAAAATCTTAATTCTGCTTTCCGACCCATTTTGGTAAAATTGTGTGTTCTTTCTTATCCCAAGTCTGTGCTATGCAGCCAAGAAAATAAACTGCTTCATTACTGAAGATTCCGCCCCACCTTAACTATTGACAAAAGAAAGTATTCACCTTTTTACAGACATCCAACAATGACTTGTAAAATTTCTTGTCTATGGTACGAAAAATCTGAAAATGTAGTACAAAGAGGCCACAGATGCCCACATATTTATCCCTCTGGTCAATTTCTGAAGGTTCACCTGCAGAAATACACTTTTTTTGAAGTCTACTCCCAGACAAACAATACAAACGATTTTAGAAATGGTGAAGCCGGCAGGAGAAGCATGAGTTTGCCTTACCAAGTTTGGCTTCAACATTTGCAAAAGCAGTGCGAAGAGTGTGAGCAAATTCTTCAGCAAACGTGCTGTTCTTCGACACCGACACTCCACCATTTACAGAATCAAATTGTTGCTCTATACAGGCCTGAGCAGAAAAAAAAAAGCGTAATGCTAATGCCATGAATTTTGGACCTTAAAAGAACACTAATTTTGCAAGAGAAGAAAACTGCAACAGCACACTGATTGAAGACTAACCTGAAGTTAGTCTTAAACTTCACAACATGCAGGTTTTTAACTATGCTTAAAATTATTTAGCATAATAACAGAAAACATTAAACTCTTATGCCTAGCATTCAAAGAAATACTTCATTTACTTCACACTTCTGTTAAGGGGCATTTTTAAATAAACCACTTGATGGGCTAGTGATAAGAAACTGAATGAGTATTTGCATTATTACATTGCAATACATTACTAACTATCCACTAACTAAAGAAGATTATCATGTAGATCACTTGTAGTGATACCATGGTTAATCAACTTGTAGCATAAAACCTCACATCCCTGTTGATGGTTTAAAAACAAAATTAGCAAAACCCACACAATAGTCAGAAAATAGACACACTTTAGATTTTCTAGAGATATTAGAAAAGTGTTTAAGGGAATTATATTTGAGAATATTTTTATGTACTTGGTAGGAAGGACAGGAGAGAAAACTTCCTGAATGAACACCAGCCAAATCCTATTGATGTCTCAAACACATACTGAAGTCTTTGCACCAGTGCACCATTAGAGAAATGTAAGATGAAAAATGAGTAGCTGGTAGCAATGTCCCTTGAAAGAATAAGATAAACCGTGCTTAATTTTTGATCAATTTCTCTTTTGGAGGCTTTTTACAGAACAAAACCTCCTTTCCTACACCATTTAAGATGTAACCATAAGAAGTGAGCAATAGTCCTATTCAGCTGACTCTGTTGTGACCAGATTTAGCAGTGCCACTCTCTGCCCATCATGCCACAACTCTGATTTCAGTGTCTCAAAGACACCTTTCCTAAAAAACAGATGGCTTCTTGTATGAACATATTTATGTTAACTGTACTGAAAAAGTAATAATCCCTCTCATCCAGCTGTACACATTCCAGGAGTAGACAACACTGAAGTGGTGACAACTACCCGTCTCATATGCTGGGAATGAGACAAAAAAATAATATATCTATATCTATCTCTGACAAGAGATTAGATTCAACATATTTTGAAGATTACTGAAGAGATTAACCTGCAGCTAAAATAAAGTGCATCTGTGCTATGTAAGCCTGCCCACTATTAGAATTTCTGGTGAAAAACAGATTCCCTGATAATACACAGTCCTAATTGTGCAAGCCAAGTTATCTACATTTCTTTAATTCTGCAACACAGTAAGCATTAACTGCTACCATTCAAAGCCTGGCACAGTTCTAGTATCAGAAGAACAAGGATCTTTCAATAGAGCCTTTATTCTCCTTGCCATGTGCAGATGCAAGAGCTGAATTCACACATCGCTGTATCCAGAACAAAACAAAATAAAAACAAACAAACCATTCTAAAAAGAGCATCACTTTAACGTAATAGTTTCCCTGTCACACCGGGGAACATTAATTTCATTACCTGAAATATCATACCATCAAGTAACTGGCATTCCAGTTTTAACAGCAGCTTTTCAAATGGCTTCAGTTTATCTTCTTGAATCCCAAACTTAGAAGGGTTGTGATGGACAGATTTTAGCAACCTGTAAGTAGTATGTATGAGTTCCACATACATACGACATAATTAAAACATGCTAATAGTTTTATCGTATCTTTTTTTTGATAATAGATTAACTACCCACATCTGTGTCCAGCAGCAACTCCACAATCAAATCTATACACAACAAAACCAAAACCCACTAGGTCTGTATAATTCACTTGCATTTGAGTAACTCCCATTTATTTAGGTCTACAATGAAACAAAGTTATTCCCCTAGTTTAATTACCTTCGTAATTGTTGATGCTTCAGCTTTTACTTACGGCAGTGTTCTTACTTAAATCTGTATGCCCATCCCCATGATCACCATGGATAGGGATAGTCTTAGATCAGTTCTGTACAAAATTACATTTCTTATTGAATATCTACTTTAAATCCCACGAACCACTACTGGGCTTGTCAGGATGCTCCCCATGTATCGTAAAGGTAACATTCAGCACTTCAAAAACTTACTGGTGCTGTTTGAAGGACACAGTGGGAACTTAGACCTGCTCTTTACTGAGATTTCTGGAAAACTCTCAGAGCTACTGAAATCCATGTTCCTACACTGACTTTCTTGGAACAAAGACACAAACACATGCTTTTATCTTGTATGTTGTGGGAGTATTTTTCACACCTTCAGAGACACACCTCTTATACATGGTCCAGTGATCTTTCAGAGTGGCATGATTGTCAATTATTTCATCCAGAGTGATTAAGACTGTGAGCAACTCTCCCAGATGCTCGTACATCGCCTGTTTAAAAAAAAAATTAAAAAGACTGAAGTTGTTGAAAAGTTTATTGCAGCCATGCGTGGCATTTAAAATTTCAGTTCCTTTCAATATGAGCCAACAAGACATCAGCTAGAGAGTTAAATTGGAGATCGCTTGGTTTGGTAGCTTAAAGATTTAGTATTTCTTGTAGCAACACAAGGAGCACTAGTTTGCCTGCGGGCAGCGCTTTAAGTTCACTGATCTATCTCCACATTGAAGGCAGGATTTTTAGAATTGCCTACATGCAGAAGCACTTACTGTACACAGTAAGTGAGTGTGCAAACACTTTTCAGCTAAGAAAGCTAGAATGACAGATATGGAGATACTAGTCCTTTCCACATAAAGGCTGGAAAAAGCTGACTAACAAAACACAACCTTTAAAGGACATTCCAGATTTAAAGTTGTACTTGAAACTTGCTGCCTTCTCAGGATTAATGATTAAGACATACATATATGAACAGAAGCGAAAAGTTTCTAAATCATGCCCACCTGAAAATGAACTCCAGACGTCTCTATAATTTTAGGTGCATTCCTGTAAAAAAAATAAATATTTTAATGTTTTTTTAATCCTTTGAGCATATTTATCAGTTCTGTCACAGTTTATTCTTTGTTTCTTAGGGTACATTTTTCTTCATTAGCACCGTAACTTCAGAAGACAAAAGAACCTCAAAATTTCATTAAAAATATGTTATCTGAAATCTGTGTGCTACGGTTATATTTAATATTGCATTTTTAAATGTACCATATGTGACTGGTTCAAACCACTAACAGCATTCAGTGCACACGTGTATCAGCAATTCCCAATTCAGTTCTGCTAACAGGAAGTTGCCTTGTGGCCCAGAAGTACAAAATCACTTCATATATTTAATCAAGCCGTGTCCAAGCTATACAGCCAGCCTTGTTCAACCAGCACCATCAGAAAGTCTACCTCATGCTGCATTGTAACACAAACATTAAAACAAATAGAACTGAGAAGCAGGATGCTATCCTATTGCGGAGGAAGGAATGGTGGGAAATCAAGAGCCCTGCAGTTATATTCAGAGCTAAATCCAACAATTCCATTCAGAGCTAAACTCTTTACACAGTTTTCAGGGGAGCTAAATCTAGCAGCCCTTCCTTACTAAGGTCAACTTCAGGTGTTAAAACCATGGCTGTTCTGTGAGGAATATATAGATTTACATTTTTACAAGATTTACATATTTAAAACAGACTGTGGAAATGATCTGATTTTTCAGTTTCTGAAGCTACTGATATCCACTCTATCAGTCAAAAGAAGGAATCTCTCTCTCTGAGTAAGGATGAAAGAGCAATAATAGCTCTTAATCATAAAAACTAAGTGCCTCCGGAGCATCAGTTTTATCATAAATGACAAAAATAAGATCCTTGCATCTTATATAAAAGCACTGCCTTTTCTGAAAATAAAACAAAGCCACTTACATAATGGCTTACGAAACCCAAACTTGCACAGCACTCTCCATATCCCTAGACAATATTCCAAAAATGACCATGCCGTAGAACATTCATATTTTATACATTTGTTTAACTACATAAAATTATAGTATTTTAGGGAATCATTACTTGTTGCTGGTATAGAGAACAGCCAACTGATGCACTACATTCACCACCACTTCATAACACCGGGTAACAAAGCAAGACAGCTCCTGAAATACAAGAAAATAAAATGCATATATACATATAGACTCTCCTCATACACAAGTTGTCATTACATGCAAAATACTGAACATAAACCACAAACATTAACACAAACTTGCAGTCTGAGCTCCAGCTACATCCCTAGACCAAGTCAGTGGACAGACCTACAGCAGGACGGAAAATATCCTACTAACAGCTCTGAAAAAGGATCTGGGACTAAGCTACACAGCTACCGAACAAAAGTTTCCAGTACAGCTTGGACTATTTGTCCTATTCATTCAATTTGTCAAAGACAGCTAGAAGCGGCTTGGCAACAGCGCCCACATACTTTCAGAGACAATATCTCTGATAGCAAAGGCACTGCATTTTCCCTCCAGATTCAAACGTCATGCTCTGGTGATAGCTAAGTTCAAACTAGAAATTAACGCAGAAGCCTATACCTACTGTAAGAGTGTGAAGCCACAGGATACTGCTTTCAAAAAAAACCCAAAAAAGATGACGTCTTTGAGAGATATGCTTGACTAAAGCGGAATTTGAGCTCAGTTACATAGTACAAAATGAGTAAGAATAGGTCAGCTTTGACTACGTACAGGACTATCTTAATTTTTATAATGGATTTTAACACGGCATTCCTTGAGCAACAGGATAAACAGAAAAAACAAATCCAGGTTTCCCTTAGCTGCAATAATATTTGCTCATTAATGCACCCTATAAATTCCATCAGTGAAAAGTCAGTATGTGATGAGTCTAGCCAGTCAGCACACAGATGGCTTCATAACAGACAGCCCACACTGGCTAGCCAGCCAGCCTGCCATTCCTGCCAGAAGACTGGCTTGGCTAACAGCTGAATTCTGTCTTCCCCTTCATCAAAAATAGATCTTATTTGGGCTTCTGCCTTCTATTAGTCACCAGTTTTCACAAAACATAAATGTTGTTGCTTCTTATACTTGTATTGCTCTAACAAAAGCAGCTGAAACAAGCCAACAGATTCCAGAGGAATGGATTAACAGACAATTAAGATCATGTTTCCTGGGGAAGCAGCATCAGTTGCCATTTAAAAACTTCCAGGAAATAGTCCAGTTTAACAGCACATGCATATTAGCAGCTACATAATACAGACAAGATTATAATTTTGTCAGAGCTCTTCAAATACACTCCCTTCTGCAGGATCAAGAGTACCTAATAGTATCTCACGGCATTATTTTAATAAGTTAAAAAACCCAAAAAACTTTTGACATAGAATCATAGAATCATTGGAAAAGACCTCTAAGAACATAGCAAAATTTGAGGCAATTACATCTAGTTAATCAAGAAATCCTGAACTCAGAAGAGCCAAAAAACAGTCCATGGACATTAGCTCTATGAAAGCAGCATTTCACCTCTTGTCATCTTCATTCATTATTTTCACACCACCCTTGGGGATATGCTTGTAACATTGACCAGAACAGCATTTCCCAGCCTACGGCTATAGGCTACTACTGAGTAGATTTAAGGGCACACAGCAGTTGAAAAAGAACAAACTCAATAAGGAAGAAGTTTTCCTCACAGCTGTACCCAAAGCAACACACACCTGCTAGCACAGTAACCCTCCCTTTGGGACAACCTCCTGCATTTCCCTCCTTTCCTAAGTTGCTCAACAATCAGCATAGCTATCATAGCATACATACAAAGTTGGCTGGCAAGCAATACTGCTGTATTTTGGTGTAGTGTTTACCCTATACACATCAGCATGTAACCCATAAATAAATATAAACTCATTCTACAGAGTTGGTTTGCAACACACATATCCAGACTGCCAGTCACCCTGCTCTCAACTTCCACCTGGACAGAGCATCCTGGCAGGAAAACCAAACAAAAAAAAAAAGAGTCTGGAAAAAAACAAGTATACATTAGCCCCATTTCAGAACCACTGAAAGGTCTCAAACATCTGCTTGGAAAGAAATATAGGATGAAGGATGAAACTAAGTTGATAGGACAACAGGCTTAAAAATTGGGGAAAAAAAACCCCACCCTAAGATACCCTAACAACTAACTGCGCTTGGGCATGGTAGAAGAGGTTGAGAGACAACTTCTTATAGCATTCAACCTGTTATGTCAGTAAACAACTACTGTCATGCTACTATACAGCAAGAACAGGAATAGTTTAAACTAGAACTTGTTTAAACATTCTGGAAGCCTCCCATATATTTTCTACTTCAGTGCAGGTATTTCATTACAAGCAACATTGCATAAAAATAGAAATGTTTTTGAGAACAGGACAGTCACTTAAGCTACAGTAAAGACCAAAAAATTCCATAGTAGACTGAAGCCCAAGAGCACAGGAAATCCTCAGAATAAAAGTAGATCCTGTTTTCACACAAAGGACCCTGATAAAACAGCTAAACTGTATAAAAATGAGCATCCTTCACTGAAAGTCTCAGTGAGGCATAAGCAAGTTTTTCCAGGCATGTGTTTTCATTTTGCTTTATCAGCTCTTTATTTGCTCTATCAGCTAAAATAAAAGAATGTATAAATAATCCATTCCTAATAGCCAATTAGGAAAACTAAAACTTGCTAATCAAAACCATAAAAATAGATATCTTTACATTTACCAAATGAGACAACCTCAATTCATCTCCTCTTACTGAAATTTTCTTAAGTAAATTCTAATTTATTTGAGCAATGATTACACAAACTGTAATTTCTTCTTATTAGACTTCCAGAGTTTTAGACAAGTATAAAAAAAACCCAAAACAATGCATGATACATCAGCTGTTTGTGACAGGTCTGCAGGCAAAACATAGTAACCTATCAAATGACTGCAATGCCTTCTAGCAAGACGCAAGCAGGATACTGCAGGCTGTCAAATCCACTTTGCAAGTAAAATTACAATTATAAATGCTGCCAAAAAAAAAAATTAAAAAATTCAGATATACTCTACCTGCAGGAAAGAAACAAATCTTCCCATCTGTATTTGGCAATCTCCCTCCACCATGCTGGAATCTGTGGCTTAAAAGACAAACATCTGTCACCACTTTCAAAAGCTTGCACTACACCTGTTAAAATAACATTGAAGCTTGCCCTCCAAACCATGTTTGTCATACAAGTGGAACGCACTACTATAAGCATACTGATGGAGCCTTAAAACTTCTAACTTTGCTTTCCTAAGATGAACTTCTTTTAAAGCTTTTCTCATTAAAAATTACATTGCTTGTAAGTTAGACACAAAGCAGCAAAAAAAGTATCCATCACCTGAAAGAAAATAAAGAACACGACACAATTTTTTAGAGGCAGACATATTATGTCACTTCATATAAAGGTTTCAATTTTTTAAAGTTTGTATGAAAGCACGAGGTATTTCTATTGCAAGGAACATTCACTAGTAATTGTTTACTGAAAGAATATACTAAATCATTACTCAGAAGAAAAAGCTGCGTAGCACACAATTTCCTCAAGAAATTGATTTTCTTTTCCCTATATACCACGCTGCACAGAAGAACCAGCTCATCACCACAGCTTCAAAGCATTACCTGTATAACACAGTACACTAATGGGATACTGTGAAATACAATCATTACATCTCCAGTGCCAACTGTTTCAGTCAGCTGGAGCAGTTATAACACCACTTGCCAAAATACTGTCTTTTTAATGTGATGACAGACTAATGTTCTAGACCTGAGATTTTTCTATTAGGCCACTTTGAACAAAAACGGCTTACAATTGCTTACCTGTGTAAGAAATACAGGTCTTATTGCTTCATAAAAGATGTTCTTTCAGAGCAGTTCACTAAAGACTAAAGGAGTCTCCATACTTCTGTAAGATGGAGCTCTGAGACAAGAGTCAAAGTATCGCACGCTTCCCCTTTACTCATTTTATGTAACCTTTATTCTCTTTAGCGTATGTTCCAAAGAACCCTATCCAACTAACTGTTTAAAGTTCCTAGACTAGCCTTAACCATTCCAAGGACAAGACGAAAAAAAACAAGTTTTCTTTATACAGAAGGAAAAGGCCAGCACAGTATTTGTTTAAATTTCAACCATCCTTGAGCCAGTAACTCTGGCAGCTGCTCTAAGGAAGCGAGCTCGCTGTTATCAAAGCAGATGCTACAAGGAGGGGTATGGAAGCGGAGAAGCTAATTTCTGCACCCCTACTTAATCCACAGAAGGCTGACCTCTCATTTCCTGCCATTCTCAAGCATTCCCTGCAGAATGCCCATCAGGAATAAACTGCTGCTGTTGCTGTAACACATGATCTGCAAAAGTCTGATTTTTTTTGTGCCAGAGATATCAGGTAGTTTTCAGGGATCCTCTAGTATCATTCTGGCAACATACCACTTTCTTTTAATATATTTAAAACCATGTCTGATAAGAAATGAGAATTTGCTAAGAAAAAAACAAACAACAACAAAGACCAAACAACAGGAAGTACACTTTTTCATGTTCCTTGAACGAGTCACAACAGTCATCTTATATGGCACTTAAAAGAATGATAAACAGTCCCTAGCTCACAGATCTCACATTGCCCAGTACTTCTGTCACAGTCAAGGCTCTTGAAAAGCTTAAAAAAAACCCTTTTACAAGACTACTACAAAAAGGCCTTCCCCTTCTCCCAAATTTCTGAAACAGAAAACAGAGTTAGGCGATATGTCTAAAACAACTCAATATATTCAGTCCTCAGGACCAAGACCTGTGCTTATTCCAAGACTAGCATCCTTCAAGGTGGAAGCTTAAGACCAATCCTTTGAAGGAGTTACCAGTTTCACTCCAAGACAAAAAGCAGTTTTCACCTAAAGCAGGATCTCATGATTTGTCAATTCAATTGCCTTACAGTTACTTATCCTCCTGTCTTGTGTCATGGTCTAAACAGTAGCATGAAAACTACTACCTGCACTTGAAGGGCAGGTGATATTAACACACTGCAACTTCTCTTGGAACAGCTATGATTGCATAAGTAGGCAGGACTTTGTCCAAATTATTTATTAATTGTTTCAGTCTTTTAGTACAATCAAATTACAGATTTATTGTTTTACTGCAACCAATGTAAAATCTACTCCCAATAGGAAGTAAGTTGGTTCAGGATGCGTTTACACATGAAAAAAACAGGTTTTCCATGTCCCACTTTGAGAAACAGCTGCTACAGTATATATGCTGTATGTCATTACTTAATACCACCTCAACAGCCCATACTTCCTACTTCTCATGTAAATAAGGCTGCAACAAAACTTCCTGTTAATGTAACAATACATACTGCAGGTAAAGGGGCTTTACAGAGAAATACAGCTATCTCAGGCTAACTCAGGACAGTTACAAGACATTACTACATATCCCTATAACCTCAAAGTCTGTTATTTGGTGTTCATCAGTCAAAGATAAAGAGAAAGCATGTATCTGTATTAGAAATTACACTTATTGTAGCATTCAATATAACATGAAGCAATATCATAAAACTATAAACTTTTACAGTAAAGGGACATACTTACCTCCTTCTCCATAAAACAAGAGGCCATTATAAAATTTAGTTTCTGCCTAACAACAAAAGCAGAAATTTGTTTTTTAATAAATAGAATATATGTAATCATGCTACAAAAATTTAGACATCATATCTTGTTTCTTTACTGCTAAAGAATACAGTTTTATATATATATATATCAGCTTACCAATCTGCAAACATTTTCATATACAGCAATAAAAGTCAGATGAATTTACCTCATATTTTAACTTCTTGATTTCGCAACAAAGAGCAGCGTACACAGTTATTACTTTGTTTAGAACCTAGACTCGAACGGAGAAAAAAAACCACACAGTTTACAAAGATATTCACATTTAGATGGGTTGGTTTCAGCTAGAATAACTCTATTATTTTCAGGGTTTTTTTTTATTTCAAGCATAAAACACTTACCTTGTTTTCTGTCTTTATGAGCTCCAGCAGGGAGGACTGTTCATATGGCAAAAGCTACAATTAAAAAACAAAACAAAACAA
>VZZY01015482.1:173-17369 GCA_013400335.1 Eurystomus gularis
GTGCCGGTCCCGGCCGGCGCTCGCCGGTGCCCCAGCGCCAGCAGCCCCCTCCGAGCCCCGCCGGAGCGAAGCGGGGCCTTGCCCGGGGGTTGGGGCATTGGGAATGCGCTAAAACTTAGGGAGTTAAACGTAGTATTTTCTTCTAAAAGGCGCCGGAAGCGTTTAAGCAGCTCCTCCCTGTTGTTTTTTTCTTTTTTTAATGCGGTGATGTCGTCATGTGCCTTCTGTACGAAGGGAGTATGGAAGATAAGCCGTAAACTTGAATGAATGATAAATGCCATAGTAAAAAGATTGCCACGGGGTGCGCTTCAGTGAGCCTGTCGCGGCTGGATCAAACTTTGGCACTGGGCTGTTACCGTAAGGTGAAAGTCCTGGTAACCCGCCTCAGAATAATGGAGCTGTTTCAGCTTCAGATCCCACGTCTGTCTTAGAGTGGTATGTTGTGTGGGTTTCCTGATATGGAAGTTATCCCCCATAAGAGTTTAACTAAAAAAAATTGGGTAGGAAAGGAAACAAACACAGATGCTGTGTTAGTTAAAGCAGAATGTCTAACCCTGGAGTTCGTGGCAACACATGGAGTTGCAAGGCTTAGAATGAAACTCAGCTGGTGTTTGTGCTGGCAACTGAGCTAACACTAGCTATGTTTTTCTTCTGCAGCTAACTTGCAGACTGATAAGCCTGAGAAAGTGCTATATGAGGACTAAAAACTTTGGTTGATAGTATGAGCAGTAATTTTTCTCTGACATAAATATGACTGATGGCAGGTGCTTCTTTAAGTTCAGCTCTGCTTCTGTTTGGTGTCAGAATTCATCTAATTGGAGTGGCAGCACTGGCTGACTTACAGCCCAGCAGCAGGAGAGAGAGCTCTATCAAGAAACTTTTGAGTCCAGGCAAATAGTTAATTTAAGGCCTGACTCACAGCTAATGAGTCGAGTTCATAGAACTGTCAGTCCTGCACGTAAGCAATAAACAAATGTTCCATTCCTCAGTGTAATTAAGGTTTTGTTATGCTTGGTTATTTGTTGGTGCAAAACAAGCCTCTGTTCATGTTGTCAAATGAGATGTGCTCGTGGAAGAAGAGGAGCATGAAATCAGATACCTTAACGTTACAATACATATATCTGCTTTAATGGTTCAAACAGAATATTGCTTGTTGGAGTGTTTTTTTTCTTTTCTAAAGTAGGGGGATAATAATTGCCTTTTCGCCCAGCACCTAACAGTAACGTGATAAGCGCCTCACTACTTTGTCAAGAACTTACTCGCTGAACTAATATTCAGTAATGTTGAAGTAATCGTATCATGGTTGGTACAAGCAGTGTCACTTCTCTTGCAGCTGTCGTCGGCCTGCTGTATCCCTGCATCGACAGCCACCTTGGAGAACCACACAAATTCAAGAGAGAGTGGGCCAGTGTCATGCGATGTATAGCAGTTTTTGTTGGCATTAACCATGCAAGTGCTGTATCCTTGAACTAGTTTACACTGTTGCTCGATGTGTTTAGTCTGTTGTCATGAAACAGTCTCTCCCATTCACCTCTGGGAGAATTACAAAGGTAAGGATGGTGCTACTGCCAGAGACACAAGTTTCTGTGAGACCTGCAGGACCCTGTGATAGTTATTTAAGATGGGTAAAAAGAAAAAGTAGTTGCTGGGGGGTTCTGGGAGGGGGAAGGGATAAACATCATAGTATGTCTGGTTTAACTGCAAGCCTAACAGTGTAAATTGTGTTATTTTAATCTGGGTATTTTCTGCTTCTGATAGTTAACGCAAATAGT
The DNA here is from genome assembly GCA_013400335.1 of Eurystomus gularis. Lineage (NCBI taxonomy): Eukaryota > Metazoa > Chordata > Aves > Coraciiformes > Coraciidae > Eurystomus > Eurystomus gularis. Next base: position 1,946 of record VZZY01015482.1, read on the forward strand.
GAGGTATGATGCATGTCTCAGTAAGAGTGTTCTTTGTGTTGGATAGTGATGGTTTGAGAGGAAAACCTAAATCAGCAGGGATAACCAGGTTACTTGAGACAAATCCATAAAAATTAAATATATTACAATATACTATAGTCTTTAGATGCTCAGTGTGACAAAAACTGATGTAGCCTTTACTCTCACATGCAAAGTCAACAAGAGCTATGACTGCTTGGCAGGTCTGAAAACCACATCTCTAACATAGTGTATTTAGAGATACAGAATCATGCTCACTTTCAGTTTGAAAAGGATTGTCCTTAACATTTTTTTCCAGAAACTAGATTTTGCTAACAACGTCCAGCTGTCACTGACTCTAGCAGCCTTATCACTGGGTCTTTGGTGGACATTTGATCGTTCAAGAAGTGGTCTCGGACTTGGCATTACAATAGCCTTTGTAGCAACTCTGATAACCCAGTTTCTTGTATATAATGGTGTTTATCAGTAAGTTAAGCTTTTGAAATGCTATTTCAATTCTCTTTTCTTAACTAAAACCAGGAGTGCACATGCACTAGAAGTTAGTTATTAACATGTTTGGCATGTTCTTATAATAAGACACTTTGTCTAAGGCAGCCAATTGTCTAGTTGTTCCCAATGATCAGAGTGAGAGCTAGGGGTGGAGGGTGGGGAGCAGACCAATTGGGATGTATGTGGAAATGGTGACAGCTCAGCAAACTAAACTTCTGCTGGATTGATGTATCACTAAATTGGGATAGATCTCTCTTGGGAGAGAGAATTTCTAAACTTAGCTGGCTAGGACATTGCTTTTAGAAGCTTATTAAGTTAACAGACTTGATTTGGTCCCCCTATTTCTTCTCCTACATTACTGTTGATCTGTTTGGGCCCAGGGGGAGAATTCTGTAGCATCTTGTTAATAATCTATAAGGTGATGATAATAACTTGTCTCTAACTTGCTTCCTTTTGTTTACTAGGTATACATCCCCAGATTTTCTTTACATCCGTTCTTGGCTTCCATGTATATTTTTCTCAGGAGGTGTGACTGTAGGAAACATAGGACGCCAACTGGCTATGGTAATTACTGTAAATTAGCATTTCCTTTAACAACCCAAATACCTTTCCATTGTTGTTAGTCCAGTTACAAACTATGCCTTTAAGGGTGTGAATCACAAACTGACAGCTAAATAGATATATTCCCAAGAGTTGAAATGTAAGCATACAACCTGTTGCAAGTAAAGTAGGAATTGTCTTAGTTAAGTGTTTGAGTCTATATTTAACTTTTTCCAGCAACAGCCTAAGAGAGACTGCAATCAGTACGCTGCTTCTACTCAGTTTTAATCACTCCTGCTCTGTCAGTACTTTGAATTAACATCTAAGGTAGCTAGAAAACAGAAAAATCCCATCTGTGTCTTACATTATGCAGTAAAGCATTTTTGTTATGTAGATTCAAGGAAATTTCCCTGTATAGCATTAAATTCCACCACTCTAGAATCAAATATGCTCTTTCTGGTCACTTTAGATGTAGTTTGAGTATCACTTCATATATGGGTTAATATAAATTCCCACCTCATTTGCTAGGTTCTTAAGTAATTGTTTCCTTGTAGTGTACTTAAGGGTAAACCTAGCTATATGCTTGTGCATCTGGCTGTGAAAAGTAATACCTTATTGACTTATCTTCTCTTGGTTTTGTTGCATGAGTCTTTTATCCCGGAAAACATCCTTCAGGTATTTAACATCTCTAAGGCTGCTGTGATTTAGGTGCCTTTAGTTTTTACTGAAGGACGGGCACTTATAGACTTGGGAGTTCCTGAAATAGGAGTCTCTGAACTTTTTAGTAAGAGGGAGAGCTGCTTTTTGGGACTGAACCATGACTGAGTAAAAAGATGAGTCTAAAGCAAGCTGTGTTTCCTGGAACAGGCTTTCTGTCTCTTCTCCCTATCCTTGCTAACCCAGTGGATGGATGCTAACATACTTCTGATGTAGACAGTCTGACCTTGATGCCACAGATGGGACAGGCTTGCAGAAAAGCTGGGCAAGAGAGCCATGTTGCTTGACCACCACTGACTAGCATTAAAGATCAATTTCTTTAGTATTCATTCTCAGTTACGCTAAATTAACAGTAACCTCTTGTAGAAAAGGCTGTTTTTTTAAAAAAAAGGGGCAAATCTAATCCAAGTTACAGATTTTTCAGGACCGTGTTTACAATCTTAACTTCACAGTTAATTTTGGTTTGGTCTGAGGTTCTTTAAAGTACAAGTTCTCTACTCCCCCTTCAAATACCAGTGGTGCATATACTACTGGGATGTGTTTTTCCGTCAGACTACACATCTTTTTAAAATTGCCACTTGAATCAAGTGAAAAAGGTACATTCTTGTAGTTTTATTTAAGCTTTTTGCTATTGCAGGCAGAGTCTCAGAATGAAATTATAGTCTGTTATATGCTCCAGTTCTATATGTCACAGTGACCTATCCTGTACTTCTAGATGCTATGCTTCCTACGTTAGAAAGCAAAGGAAGGGAGCCCTAGAGAAGAAAAAACTAAAATAAATATAGGCACAGTGAGTTGCAGAAGTGTTCCTATGAGAATGTTGAGCTTATGCACGTTTTTCCAGACTAAGTAGTGGTAATGCAAAACACAGGAGAAGATACTTCTAGATAACCAGAATAGAATGCCTTGCCTTCCCAGCTTCCCAGTAGCATTCAGTCAACTAGGTCTTTCTTCTACAGCGATTACCCAAAAGCATCAGTCTGTTTTGTCAGCCATTGCAAATGTAGCAAGAAGGTGAATATTGTACTCTTTTTTAACTAAACCCGAATAAACCAGTTATTTTTGTAGCTATATTCTCCTATAGTCCCTGAGCTGTTTGGCTGCATATGGCACTTGCAGATAAAAACAGCAGATATTTTCTGGGCATACTGAGAGTAGAAAGTGGTGTCCATGGATATCACTGTAATGGAGGAAAGTTGCCCCGCTGCTTCTTCAGCCTCTGTCTGGTTTTTGAGGTAGGAAAGAAGTTAGAGGAAGCAGAATGAGAAGTGTCCACTCCCATCCTGAGAAATGTTAGCTGGGAGGTGCTCGTTGCTTTTCAGTCACAGGGTTTCAAGTGAGCTTGCATGAGTAACCAAGTGTGGTGGTACCTTTAAGCAAACCTGCTGTAAGCAGAGGGTTTGGGTTTTTATTTGTTTTGTTGGGTTTTCTTGCTGTCAGCTTGAGGATGAAATCCAACCTCTTCTTTAATAGCTTGATTTCCAAAGCAATAATGAAGGTGCTGTTGCTGCTGTCAGCTCTTGCTGCTCGTTATGACACCTAAAGTTTGGTCAGTGCTCCTCAGCTGGGTTAAATGGATGGCAGCACTTCATTTTGCATCGTAACTATCATTTAGCATTGGGCAAACTAGGGCGGTGTTCAGAACCTGAACCTCCCAAATCTATGGTTTGCTGCTGCTAGAGGCTGCAGAACTGAGAACATGTTCAATACTTGCAAATAGATTTATATTTTTACTCCAGAGTGAGAAGAACATGACAGGCTTTGTTTTGAAGAAAAGTTGGTTAAATTTTTTACGCTGACATACTATAGGGTTCCGTACTGGAAAAGGGACTTAGGAGGAAATGAGTAAGTCCGTCTGATACCAGACAGATTGGGAAATAATTTATCATAGAATACCAGGTTGGAGGGGACCTCGAGGATCAGCTGGTCCAGCCTTTACTGGCAAAAGCACATTCTAGACAAGATGGCCCAGCACCCCGTCCAGCTGAACATTAAAAGTGTCCAACTTACGCTTTAAGAGAGTTTGAAAGAGGGCTGTTAAACTGAATTAATGTCTATTAAGTGAACAACCGTGTATCTTCTGCTGAGAAATAAACTGAGATAGGGAGGAAAACTAACAAAAGTTTTCTAGAAATCAGTGCGTTTGGTAGATGGATTTATCAGATGCACTAACTGAGGCAGCACAGACCCATAGTGATTTTCTTTGTCCACGGTTAAGGACCATGTCCTTGTTGAGCTTTTATAAGAAGCCATGTGTGCTAGGTCATTGTCACCCTAACTGAAGTGAGTTGACTATTTAATCATTGAACATACTGTGTAATGTAGTTACTTATCAGATGGTATTAAAATATAATGTTTGTTTTTTATCCGTAGGTTATTCCAGAGAAACCACACAATGACTAAATCTTTGAAGAAGACAGCACGGTGCCAGTGTGAAAGCAACATTATGAAGATGTGTTCCTTTTTTAAATTGAAGATTATTTAGAAAAAATAATCTCTTTATGGGCTCACTGCACAAATGACTTGTGGAAAAACAATATTAATCCACTCTTAGAATAGCCAAGTGAAATTAACTGCTTATCTTGAAATCTTACCTTGATTTACCACATAAGCATTTGCGTATGGCTGTTCTCTGGAAGAGTTTAACACCAGGTTGCATATAACTGTTCAGGCAAAGTGGCAGTTTTCCAAGTATTAGATTCTAATGTAAGTTATTGAAGCAGCTGCCATATTTTAAAGCCTTGAAACTGAAATTTAATTACAAGCTCTTGTATCAGTGCCCAAAGGAAGTAGATCGATGGTGCTTAACAATGATGAAGTATGGTTTAATAGGAATAGTATTTATCCAAATCTTTAAAAAATAGGGTTATTTAAAAATAAGAGTGATCAAAACAGATTAAAGGCATTGCCCTAATGCTTTTAGGAGTCTTATGAAGGAATCACACCCTTACTTGTAATGCTGCATCGAGTTTCTGTCTTTGACAGTGAGAGAGCTGGAGTGATAAAAGGTTGGAAGTCATTTACTTTGGAATTTCTGAATTACTTCAGTACAATAGGTGTACACTGGAGACAATCTTGTTCAAACATGAACTTTATAAAAAAATTCTGACTGGAAATTTCATTACTTCAGAAACTTGCAGTTAGATTTGCAAGAATCAAGTTCTGGCCCCGATTCAGTAAGAAATCATTTGAGAACTCCTGCTTAATATTAGACATACGCTTCGGTATCTCACTGATGGAGGCCTAAGGTGTCCTAAATGTCTGGTGTCACTGAAAAAAAGTGCATTGCAGGCCATAGCTTGGCCAGTAAGTGTGTGCCCCCAACTCCTTAGATATGCAGTGTCCTCCTAGAGGTGTCCTTGATCTTGCTTCTGTTTGAGTCGGGATTTTGACTGAATGAAACAGAAGCAGGCCTAATTTTGTATTTAAACCAAATGTGAAGAATAGCAAACAGCTTGTTCTCTCAGTTCAGGTTTCTGAAAGAGATCACTACTTGTTTTTTCACAACCCTATAGAACTTGCAATCTGTGATTGCCTTCTTAAGAAAAAAAAGTGCTTATGTCACTACATTAAACATTTGGTGTTTCTTAATACTTAGTTCTGGTGAGCACAACGTATTCATTTGATAGCTTAGACCACAGGAGACCTAAATAGCAAGTATTAGGTCTTAAAGTTGAAGTGCAATGTACAGTAAATCTGAGCCTCATGTTCTCTTCCATATCGATCATTTCTTATGAGAGATTAAAGAGAAAAGGGTTCTGAGTTCATTTCAATGCTGCATGGAGTCAAATGGAGCAATAATTTATTTAACTAGTAAAGCTAGTTTTGTTGTATCTTTCATTGAACCCAGATTTTTAGAAATACTCCAATTTTGTGGTTATGGTGTACTTGTAAACTTTTATGGATTTGCCTTTTTGTATTATGCAATATTTTTGTGTGTGTGTTCATTTCCAATCTTACATGGCTTCAAATATAGTTAGACATCAGTTAAAGACTGACCCATCAAAAAAGATATTGAGGCCAGGTAGCAGTGTTCTGGCTGTTTTCACTCTTCTAAGGGAATGCTATAACTGCTGCTTGTGCTTTTTTTTTTTTTTTGTAGCAGGAACAGTTTAGCACAAAGCCTATATTACAGAGCAGACCCCAATTCTAATCTTGCTTTGGTGTAAATCAAGTCATTTCATTGGTATAAGGTCCTTTTTCAAATGTTTAAAACCTAAATAATCACATTTTATAATTCTACTTGAAGAAATAAGGTCCTTGGATCAGGACTGGATTGGCCCAGCTGTTTTAAGAAGCATGCTACCAGCTGGGGAGACAGTTTTGTAACCATCTCGAAACCAATTTCAAAATGTTATAAAACCAGATGTAAGTAACGATGACAGTGATTTCTATGGATATTTGATTGATAGAAAAGTATTTAAGATCTCGTTTTAAAGACTGAAACTAAATCTGTGTTAGAAATAATGCAGCCAAAAATGTAAGTCAAAAGTTCATTTTTTGCCAATACTTCGGAGTATCTTAACCAAAGTGATCTAAGTTTGGAACAGGTGGGGAGGGGAGTGAAGAAAATTTGCACTATTCTGAATTTGAACATTTAGATTCTCATTCTTACTTACAAGTTTTCAGCAGTGTGTTTTGGTTTTACACTTTTTTTACTATTAAAGTTTTAAGATCAATCCATGTTTGCCTTGGATTCTCTGTATTCATATTATGCAGGAATCTTTCTTGAAAAGGACAGTTGTTATGGCTGCATAACAAATGTTCAGTCACGCATACTTGAGGGTTTAAAAAAAACCCAAACTATTCCTAAACTGAACTTGGAGAGCTGGCTTTCAGAGGGGCTTCCACCCTGGCTTCTACAGCTGCAGAAACAGTCTTGCTGTTGTACCAAGAAAGTGGCACAAGTGTATGTTATGGTTATGTGACTTCAGGTACAGAATCTTACTACCATTATCTTTCTGAGATGCTGAAATTCATAATTTGAAACAAGATATGGAGGGGGCAGGGTAAACATGCCAATTCTTGTTGTGGCTTTGCAATCTGTGGTTATGATTCCTGAAGGCTGAAGCATCAAGGAGTGCAAACAGCAAGAGTGAGTAAGCGCAGCACATTCTAAAACTGGTGCATCCTCTGATGCAAATATAGACAAAGTCTTCAGTTTTACTGCACGTGAATATTTATTTCAGACTTCCAGAAGCTGCTGTGTTTGTGGTGGAAACAGCAGAATGGCCTTTTGATCGTCCATATCAGCGCAGAATCTGTTGGCTTAGGTGAAGAAGGATTCATTAGGAATTTCTTAACTATTTTTAGCTTAAATATTCCCTCTGTTTGCTTAACTTGAGCCCGTGCTCCATGGTGGCTGAGGAGCAGCTGTTAACAGCTCCAGTCTGAGCATGGCCCACGTCCTCCAGGTACATTCCTTTCCCTGAAACTGTGCTTGGATTTTGTCAAAAGGAATTTTTAAAAAAGTTTTGGGATACAGCCAGGTCTTGAACTAGGACATGATGGTCTGCTTTTGAGATAGGAAAGCATGTGCAAAGATTCCAAAGGAAAACAAGCCTTCCCAGCAAGTGTGATGATCTGACCTGTGCAGTTTGTGCACGTTTGTTCAGCAGGTTATTCAGCCTTTGGCTTCAAGCGTGGGGATTTGCAGGTGCTAAATTAGCCACAGGAGGGCCCAGAGTATGTTCTCTGAATACAACAGGAACATATTGAGATGAATAATGAAATTAAGTCTCAATTGCCTTAGTGCACATCAGAGTAGCTCCAAAATTCATGAGAACAAAGCATTACATGCTGGACTAATTGAAGAAAGCATAAAGAGGTCATTGTGGACCCTTTCTTGGAAACGTGGGAGGTGTGGGTGATACCAGGTTCTTCTAGCTATAAGGTCAAGAACAGTACCTACAGGTGATGGTGATTTCTCTGGGCAATGAAATACCAAGTGAGTGGTACCTAGTTTGGAGTCCTCTCCCTGCCTTTAAATCCTCCTGTTGTGCGGTGATGTTCTGTCTTTGTGAGCTACACAGTGGGACAGCTGAATTACGTGTGTAATAAAACCACAGTCCTCATGCCCGTTGGCATGGCAGATAGTCTGTAGGTTGTAATGGTGCATCTGGCATGCTCTGGTTAACTTTAAAACAGCAGAATTCTAAGTACATATGGTAACGTCTATAAATAATGCCCCCAAATCATAAAGGGTTGGAGCTTTACTCCAAATTTTACTGAGTTGTACTCAGTAATGTTTTTCTCTGGCTGCAAATCATGTTCTCTATCACAGTCATGTCTGTGTATTAAGGAGTTTGAGAGCTATTGTATTGCTATATTAAACACCAGACAAGTGCTACAGAGGTTGCACCAGCTTGCTATGTTTCCTAGGAATTAAAATAGCAGTGACAAATCCTCGTTTTTGCACAGAGGTTGAACAGAGCTACATTATTTCTTCTTTATATCATCTGGTCGGTGGCTCCAGCAGCCAGTGCCCCGTGGCAGCCAGGCAAGTGTCTCCTCAGCCAGCCTGCCATGGCTTGGGGCAGGGAAGGGGAAGCCAGCTCCTCTGGCTGCTTCGGGGCTGCTCCAAGCTTCCTCTTCCCAAAAGCAATAGATGTTGAGTACTGTTTGTGCTGATTATTTGTTTTCTAACTGGTCCAAAGCAGCGGAGTAGCTCAAACAGCGAGAGCTGGAAGAGTCACAGAATAAACTACAGCTGGCCCACGTTCTGCTGGACGGACAGAGGAGAGAAGAGGGTTTTTCCACCCTTTCTCTTGAGGCTCTTACCAGATAGAAGAGCACATGTTCCTACATTGCAGAATCTGGCAACAGAGGGCATGGGCCAACTCTTGAAAACGGAATTGAATCTAGGTTAGCACCATCACAGCAGCTGACGTTTTGGTAGAAGCTAAAGCTAACTGGCTTCACGGAGGTCACATTTATTCACCCTGAATAATCCTAGCTCTGTTCAGAAAGCCTTGGAGGCTATGTTCTAGTAGTATCAAACTGAACTAACTTTGTTTTAATACATACGAATATATAGAAGTCCTGCTCAAGGCTGTGTATGTCTCTTACTCTCAAATGGATGCACAGGACATTCATCCTTTTCAAGGTATCTTAGAGAAGGTGCCCAAAAATTAAAATCAAATAACCTGGATTCACAAGAGAGTCGAGGTCCCATCCAACAAGGGCCTGTGACAGAAAAGCTGACTGAGATGTTCCTGCAGAAATGCAAATTGTTCACATGTGACTGTCAAGTTCTTCAAGACAGAAGGTCTGGTGGCTTTTCTGGCTGTGTTTTGAATTGTGGTGTACCAGAGGGACATAAGAAAGCTTTAGATCAGGTTGCTGGGGACAACCACTGCAGGACTTTATCCTGCAACACAGAAAGGCCCACAGCCAACTGGGAACAGGGTCAGCAGTACCAACAGCCTTTCGTCCTCACCACCAAAGAATTGCTGGGACAGGCAGGATTAAACAAGGGAGTTGTAATACCCTTTGAGGGGGGGACATTTCTAAACCTTGGTCTTGGACACAAGGGAGATGTTATGTTTCAGAAAGAGGTCTTAGGAGCAGGAGATGGTGACATCCCTGAGAGAGGTCACTGAAGTTCAGGTTTTCCTGAACATATTCGCGTGCTCCTCAGCTCATTACTTGAAATCCATTGGTCTAGCCCATGATGTGGGATTTTGTGGGTTCACGTTGCTTCCCACCACAGGCTGGCACGTATGTGGGGAGTGAGTGGGTGGCTGTGTGGCACTTAGTCGCAGGCTGGGGTTAAACCACAGCATGGGGGTCTGTGCTGCTGAGCTCTTGCACCAGAACTCCGTAGTGTAGGAGCCTGGGCACTGGTGGGATGAGCAATGGTCTCTGATTTCTCCACAAAATTTGCTGCTGCTGGGCCAGTGGAAGAGGTGAAGCAAACTGGTGTGGAAAGGAGGTTCAACACATCCCAGCTGGCATCATGCAAGCCCACTCCAAATTTTCTTCTTCAAGAATCAAACAGTGTAGTCCAGAAATCTCTGTGAAGCTAATGGAGATGCAGAGCTTGAGCTAAGGAAGAATCGCCAGGAATACACACGCTGCTGACTTACCCAGCATTAGCAAACAGGGCAAAAATCAAAACTTCAAGGGCTCTCTTGTGCAACAGAATCATAGTATCATATAATCGTTTTGATTGGAAGAGACCTTTAAGATCATCAAGTCCAGCCCTTAACCCAGAACTGCCAAACAGATCTCATCCAGACCAGCAGAGCTCTTCATGTCCATGCAAAGCACCACAGCAATGAACTTCTTCACAAGCTCTTCTCCTTGCTTTGCTGAACCACCCAGACAGTGCAGTGGACTCCTGATCCCAGAATAGATTTAAACACAGGGGACATGAGGTGTATTGTGCTTGACATCAGTGGGACTGGAGATGTGCTGAGCATCAAAATCAGCTCCAGGTCTGGAATTCTGCTCACAGAAGGGAGCAACAGCAATCACAGAGCAGCAGTGACTGTGATGGCTCAGGGATGGAGGTCCCCTCCTGGTGGCCTTAGTCAGTTTTAGAGCTTTGGTCAGCCATTGAGTAATCCTCCTCCCAACCCTCCCATAGGTCACCTCCCAAGCACCTCATTTAAGGCGATTTTGGAACATGTTGATTAAGAGTGAATAAAAACATCAGGAGCAGAACCACACAGCAGTAAGCAGCGAAGTTATCAGCTGGATGTGGAAGAAGATAGTGATGGTATGTAACAGGATAATCAGTTCTGATGTTTTTACTCAGATTTTTATCATTTTTTTTCTTTTTATGTAAAGAAAGCACTTGGTATCACCAGCGCAGATCCTGACATCCTTGCTTAGTTTTTACTTCATCCTCACACAAACAGCTGGGCTGAGGATCCTACCATGGTATGAATGAGTCCATACTGAATACAGATCTGAAGATACAACCTGGGGACTAGTAATTCTTTTGGTGGAACTCAGTTGCAAAACACAGACATTTCCATCATTTCAGACACTCCAGGGTATTCAAGACATCCCTATGGGGCTGATAGATTTGGCACAGGAGATGCATAGCCTTCAAGAGTGGCAGTTGAAGGCCACACAGATGTGGGACATCTCTGAATCATAAAATCATTTAGGTTGGAAAAGACCTTTAAGATCATCGAGTCCAACTGTAAACCTAACACTGCCAAGTCTGCCACTAAACCATGTCCTTAAGTGCCTCATCTACATATTTTTTAACTACCTCCAGGGATGGTGACTCCATCACTTCCCTGGGCAGCCTGTTCCAGTGCTTGACAACCCTTCTGTGAAGAAATATTTCCTAATGTCCAACCTAAACCTCCCCTGGCACAGCTTGAGGCCATTTCCTCTTGTCCTAAAATGAGAAGGCACTAAGCTCAAGTTTTAAACTCCACCTTCAAAGTCCACTAATATGTGAACTAAAAATGTTGATCAGTGTTTAAACTGAGGAACACCAGGGCTTCAGGATTTTACCCAACAATCAAGTATTGGAAGTAAACCCTAAAGCCAACAATGCACAGGTATCTCAGCAACATCACAGCCACAGTTCGTGGTCATGAGAAGGAGCAATCTCCTGGAAGATGGAACCAGGTGAAGGAAGTTTGAACACAAAGTTATGAAGTTGATAGAACAAGTAGCCTCACCCATGAGCCAGTGAATGAATCTTTCCCACCAGATCTGCAGTGGGATTTGGGGAAAGAACAGCTGCATTTGTCTGCCTGTTCCTTGGGTATGTTCCACCTGCTTAATTGAAGACAGGTCCAAATGAGCCATCTGTTGACCTGGTTGAAGAATCAGAGCTTCCCACTAATTTGAAGATATTTTTACATGTTATTAAAGGCCTGGAAGGAAAGGAGAGATGGATTAAAAACAAGGGTAAGAAGCTTTGCCTTAGAGGCACAGGTAATATCTGTAACAGCTGCTGCACCCTATGCCTAAGCTAATTGTTAAATGAGTCACCCTGGCAAAAGAAGCATTAATAAAGGGAAGCGAAGACTGAACATCTGGAAAATAATATGAAAGGGAAGAATTTTCATATTTTGGAACTCCTTGCTGGGTGGGAACTGCTTGGGGAGACGGCTCTAATTGCTTGTCTGAGAGAATGAAAAGTGAATCTATTCCCAGCCTGAAATCTGCAGTCATTGCGTATTCCTCTCCACCCTCCCATCCCAGTGCCACAACTGTTACATGAGGCCCTGACCTGCAAAGACCAAGACACATTCTTCATTTTTTGCACCTCAGCCAGACAGCGATGCGGGTCCATAAAGCCAATGGTGTGCACCAGCCTCTTCAGGACCTGGGTTCAAGTTCAGAAGAAGTTGGTTTGAGCAGGTGAGTGCAAGACATGCTGTCAAAACAAGGCTATTCTGGTGGCACCTGTGTCTCGGTGCTGATGGGTTGTTACCAGGATTCATTTTGATATACCCTCTTTCTGCCTGGGGCTGTCAAACTTTCTTGGCAGTGGCCATGGGGTGGGAGGAGAGGACATCAGGCCTCCCCTGCTGCCTGTTCCTGCTGTGCATGGTCACGTGCAGCGTGGCTTTTTGCTGAGTACAGGGAGTTAAAGACATGGTCAAGTTTCTCCCTCTACAGAAAAATGGCATGGCCGATGTACAGCAGACTCCTCCATGCATACCTCCAGGGAGACCTGGTCCACCTCAGCAAGGAGCTCTGCAGAAAGTGTCTACACCACCGTCTGAGTCAGATCCTTTCCCTGATTTGACACTTGAAACTAGGCTGGATGAAACTCAGGAATGCTCCTGGGTCTTGTTCAGCTATGGCAAGGAGAACCAAAATGGGATGCAATGGGTTCCCCTGATGCCAGGATTTTAGGACATGCCTGGAAAACAGGTTGTGCTGCAATGCCTGTGCTCTAACTGGGTCTGACTGGGCTTAGCTTTTCTGCTCACCATTTCTGCAGAGGAGCAGCAGATGATTCTTCAGCCTTCCGTCCGTTTGGTCTTCTTGCTCTTCTCCCATTTTGCACTCTCTCTCAGTCTCCTCTTTCTTATCTTACAGAAGACTTCACTAAACACCTTCAAACAGCACCGTACAGCCAGGACATCTCCATCCAGTCCCAGTACCTATAAGCCCAGAGTTGGTCTGTGCACAAATGACTACCCAACCAGGCAGTTCCTGGGCAGAGACTTCCCAGGGCACATGTCCAGGAGGACACAGCGAGTCTGCAACAGACACATGGTGAGGGCGAAGGTGAGAAGAAGCACTGAACAAGGGCTCTGCAGCAAGTCAGGAGTCACAGCTCTCCTGTTTCATCAGGAATGTAACACATGAGCAATCTGGTGCACTTTTCTAGAGCCTAAAAGCAGCTCAGCTACCATCCAAGCATGATGCTGCTCCCAGCTGCAGCTTGCAAGGCACATCAAGCCCTTCTGAGCTTTTAATTTCCACCTGCAAAAGGAATGGGAGAGTTTTTCAGTATTTTACATTTGCATTTTTGAAGGTGAAGATGCCAACCTGAGCCTGGGCGGCATTAATATTGAGCACCCCAGTCCCACCACACCTCCTGGCATGCCCCACACCTCACCCTCTGATGCCACTGAAGGGAGGACAACATTGGCCACCTGTTTCTAACTAGCAGAACAAAATTGCCAGTGACTGGTGACTCCGATCTGCTTCTTCCTGATTTTCTTCTAGACTAGGCGTGCATGGGAATCAATTTTGCAGGCAGGGAAATCGGAGGGGTTGAACAGGAGATCTGACACGGGGACACGTCACCAGCCTGTTCACAGAATGTGGCACAGCGCTCGGCAGAGATGTCTGGTGACCCAGAGCAGAGAAGGGCTCAGAGGGACCGTGGCATGGGTGCCAGGGACAGGGATGGAGAGGGAGGGCACCCCGGGCACCCTTGGGTGCAGGGAGCGGGATGCCACCAGGGCATGGGCAGGGAAGAGGCTGCGGCAAAGGAGGGTGCGCGCAGGGGGCCAGGGCTGGGCAGGCGCGTTCCCAAACATCCACACAAGGATCCTAAAACGTAATTATGAAATTTTAAAAAACAACTTGACGTTATAATTATAACGGTTCCTGGAGGAGCCGCATAATTGAATTCTAGGGTGTCTCGCTCTCATTGCAGGCGCTAACAAGAGAACGGCTCGGCTTCCCTCGCAGCCTTCCCGGAGCCCTGCAAAGCTCGGGAGACACCCAACAATTCAATTATTGTTTCCCTCTGGAAAGCAGATCATTTTAGACACGCGGCCAGCTCTAATTACAAAGGAGAGGGGGGAAATTTCTCGTGTCCAAAATTATTTGACTCATTAAAAGGATTTACTTTCCGCCAGGCCTAAAAAGTTGAAGCTGTGGCAGAAGGATGGGAAGGAGCGGGGGGAGCGGTGGCGTTGGCAGGGAGGGGAGGGTCCTCAGCCCTGCAGGAGCATCCCCAGGAGATGTGCTTGGGGCCGAGCCCCTCCAGGACCCCTTCCCCAGGTAAAACCGCTTTCCACGCAGAAGGAAAACCAGGGCTGCAGGCAGAGCTGGCCACGCAGGCAGGTTTCATCGCAGACTACAAGGTTTCTTCACCCAGGCAGCGAGCGAGGAGAGCTGCTCCGGTGGCAGGGATTTGGCAGGAGTGAGGCTGGCGCTGGGGTCAAGGGGACTCTGCTCCTCCCCACTCCCCTTGGCAATAAAAACAGGAGGTTTTTCACTCAAAAGCTTCATTATGGTGTTGCGGGGTTTTTTTTCCTCAGATTATTTTTAAATGCACTTTTGTGGAGAAAGATGATTTTATGTAGGGGAGGTCCCTTTTCCAATTACCATTAATTAACTCATTTCTAATAGATTTTTTTCTAGCCCTCCATTTCCTGTGGCCGGGTGAAGGTGACGGGCAGGAGGCTGAGCTGCTGCTCTGCCCCGGGATGGATCAGGCTGCTCCCAGCCCCCTGAGACAACACTTGAGAAGGGGTTCATATATTTTCTTTCAATTTTTATGTATAGATTTATAATTACAATAACGCCTTCATCGGCTTTGGAGGGACTTGGTCATGGTAGTGTTGGGCTGACGGTTGAACTTGATGATCTTAGAGGTCTTTTCCAGCCTTAATGGTTCTATGAGTCTGTGACTTCTACCCAGCATGCCCAATGTGGGCAAGGGAGAGGCGATGATGAGCGACCACCCTGTGCCCCCATCCCCAAATCCACCCCTTCCCTCCTTTCCAGTGCATCGAAATGCGTTCCAGCGTGATGTTTATGGTTAATTTGAAATCTAGCACTTGTTAGATAATCCTGTTAGTAGCCTGCGAAAACAAGGGACCCCTTGTATAATCAGTAATTATAACAGGCGTTTTATGTTAAATTATATCTAATAGGCAAGACAAAAAGCGAAATGTGTTTTCGGATAAGAGCTTTCCTCGTCCGAAAAAATCCCCAGTGTGCTCCGTGGGGTGAAATTATACATTGGGGTGGGGGATTAAAATAATAAAGTGCTGGGGATCTCAGAGCCCGGGTGCCAGGGAGTGGGAACGGGGGTGGTTTTGCTCCCCCCGGGCTGGGCTGCAGCCCCTGCCCGGCTGCTGTCCTGAGGGCAGGAAGAGGAGGAGGAGGAGGAAGAGCGTGGGTACCTCAGGGCAGAGCCGTGCCACCACCCCCGGGCACCGGCCGCCCGGATCCGCGCACGGAGGCACGCAGGCTGCGCGGCCGGGCGCGG